>JASDQU011103197.1:9990-22919 GCA_032191745.1 Picea mariana
AACAAAACATTGTCATGAATTTTTAATTAGTGCTTTGAGAGATAATCACACTTACAACTTGAATCAAACTAATTTTCTACATAAACCAACTAGAAAAATAATATAACCAAATAGTTAATTAATCCAACAAAATCATTTTTATAAAAAATACATTGTTACTATAATAATATGGCCATATTCATGGAGTTAGTTTTCTCTTTCCCATTCCATTCACTTGTTACTACATTTGGAATAAGTTTATCCTTTTCCCATTCCATTGAAATATATAATGTATCATGGAAATTACCTTTGTGCAAAAGTATTTCTTGAACTTAGGTTAGAGCTTCCATTAGGTTTGCCAACCCACCCACTATTCCATTCTCCATCCTTCCTTTACATAGGTTATATTTGTACGTTTAAGAAAGATGGTCATATTCGTGAGATCTTTCTAAGAAGGAGTAATGTCGAGTTGGTCATTCTTTCCTACGAAATAAACATTCTCTCGTATAAATTACATATGAGAATGCATAGATTTCCCGTGAAATTGAATTCAACTAACCAATGAAATTTAGTTTTTTCTTTACAATCATTTATGGATGTAGGTCATAAACATATCTTTAAAAAAAAATTAAGAAATGGAAAGTCTTTCCCTTAGTTAAGCTGGAATTATATAAAATATGTCCAACTATCTAAAAACTCAATACTTAGAGTGGATTTACAAAATATAGTACCCCTCTATATGATCCAGATTATTTTGAGAACGAAATGAAGGTGGACATATAACAATGAAATATATAGAGATATTGTAATAAACACAGAGATACAGTAATGCACGATTTTTATTAATCACCGAAATGTACAAAAACTGTAAAAATACAGAGTGAATGAACTCACTAGAATGGTGGCAGCTTATCTATGAGAATGGATGTGATGGCTACGCTCATTCACAAGAAGATGATGATGTTTACAATGAGGCTTCAAAGTCCTTTTTAACATAAAGAAAATCCAAAACCCTAACCTCAGAAGATGAAACACCAAAAGGTTTGCGGGCCCTGATGGGGGTAGTTGATACATCAACTTCCCAAGGGAATAACTTTTGCATACGATCTTTGTTTGGGGCACACGATAGCTCATTGGAAAGGTCTATCCGAGGACTACACATTTTTTTGTCACACTCTAGCTAAAGCATACATAGTGATTGTGGTGGGCCCAAAAAACGTTGTTTAGGGCCTCAAAATGGCCCCGGAAGTTTATGACCTGAAAAGATGTAGAAAAATTGCCAAAGTGGAAACTCTTGTTTTAAGTCAGCAGAATAGGTAGGTGGCCACTGATTTCCACCTAGATCATTCTTCCCCCCTTAGAAAGCAATGGTCTTCATTGCGTCAAGTTCTTGAGGAAGATTTTGTTGAATTTGAACCTTGGTGAGTTGCTTACCTTGCTGAAGAAGTTGGTAGCTCATCAGGGACATGCACTAAGAAACGAAAAAGGAGTAGCATGCTCTAATACCACTGATCCAAATTATTTTGAGAACGAAATGAAGGTGGAAATATAACAATGAAATATATAGAGATATTGCAATAAACACAGAGATACAATAATGCACGATTTTTATTAATGACAGAAATGTACAGGAACTATAAAAATACAGAGTGAATGAACTCGCTAGAATGGTGGCAGCTTATCTCTGAGAAGAGATGTGATGGATACGCTCATTCACAAGAATATGATGATGTTTACAATGAGGATTCAAATTCATTTTTAACATAAATAAAATCCAAAACCCTAACCCCAGAAGATGAAATCCCAAAAGTTTTGTGGGCCCCGATGAGGGTAGTTGATATGTCAACTTCCCAAGGGTGTAACTTTTGCATATGATCTATATTTTGGGCGCACGATAGCTCGTTGGAAAATTCTATCTAAGGACTACATATTTTTCCATCACACTCTGGATAAATCCTATAGTGTGATTATGGTGGGCCCAGAAAACATTATTTAGGGCCTCAAAACTGACCCAAAAAAATCTAGAAAAACTGCCAAGGTGGAAACCCTTGTTTTGAGCCAGCAGAATAGGTGGGTGGACATCGATTTCTTCTTGGATCACCAAATTTCAAGGGAAAATAAAAAATAACAACCATTAACATATTTGAAATGGAAGGGGCAGCAGGCACGGGGGAATATCATCAATCTTGGAGGACATACAATAATAAGTTATGCTCAGGGTTTAGGAATTATGACCAACAACGAGGCCAAAGTTTTCAATCTCCTTAAAAGTGTTAGTTTGGCTCTTTAATCAAAATTTATAAATATTTTCATTTGTGGAGATTCCATGCTAGTAATTCGACGAATATTTGCTTAAACAATTGCGGGAGAAAATATTTTCATTGGTGCTTTAGCAATAATCCTCGCTCTCCTCAAGAAATTTGAGACTTACTCATTTTATCACATTAAAAGGGAGCTCAACTTTGAGGTTGGCCATGTGGCCAAAGAAAGAGATGTCCTTAGACAAGGGGTTATAAAGGTAAATGTGAGAACAATTCTCCACCACATTCCTTAATTTTTGTGAAGTGGGTTCCATCAAGGAGTTATGATTGGTGGCCTTGGGAATTAATTGTTCCAGGCTATACTCAACTTCAAGGACTCCACTGCATTTCTATCATTCACTCTAGTGTGTGTGGAAGCTCTCAACTATACCATTTTGTGATTGATACACACTCAAGGTATATGTGGGAGGTTCGTTTCACCACTCAGATTCAGGTTGAAGGACACCTCTTTCTACATTTGGGCTATTCTATGTTATGTTTTCCTTGTTTTAGTGATCCAAATTCTCCTCATAGATACCTCTCAAATATGTTATTCTCTTCCCATTTTGATTTTAGAAACAGACTTGGTTTTAATTGGTTTGGTTATGGATCTGGTCGCTCGACTTCTAGTTGGGTTCGCTTTGTAGCATAACAAACTTCTTAGTCACCATATGCATTTTCCAGGCTTTAGCATAAATCATTAATTGGAATTAGTTTCCCTCTTTGGCTTACAGTATCACCCCAACTCCATTTTTTAGTCACATGTTTCATACTCTCTTCGTCACCCATACTATGAACAAATATTTTCCTCTAGAGATTAATAATGACTTTGTGAGTATTCAGTATCAAATGTGCCCTTTTATCTGGGTTTTCGGATGGTTTATGAACCCCCTAGTTTTCCTTTTTCACTCTAGTTTCTCAGGCACTTAAGGGGCCTTTGGACTCTCGAGATTCTAGTTTTTTCTCCTTTCTCGAAATGCACCAATGCTCTGCTTTTCTTATTGATTCCTGAACGATTTCTTGGCACTAAGAGCCACAAACCATGGATCTAAAATCTTGTCTTGGGTCTCTGTGGTGAATTTTTGGTAAATATTTGGGTTTAATAACAATAGATTCAACTTATCTTAGTAGAGAAGCCTGCAAAACCCATATTGTGCAAAACAAATTTGACTATGGCTCGAAAAAATTGAGATTCCAATCCTTTAAGAAAGGATTTTCATACAAGCACAAGTAGTTCAACTCTAGATTATGGTTCATGTGTAGCTGGCCTTTTTTCTCCTCTATTGGGAGAATATTTAATTTCATGGACCCATCATGGAGCAATATTAAGCTCATTTTGTGTAGTCATGAAGACATGGTTGAGGGAAGCAGGTTGAATTAGACTCAATTGTCTAGTACAATAGTCAATCATGAACAAATAAATGTGTTTCTGCTACATGAAATTGAGATGTTAGAACAAGAGAAATTGCAAGAAATACAACACTACAGGTATTTGGAGCATACAGTGATGATACTTTCACAACGTCTGGATGCTTTGGAACAAGGAAACCATCAGTTCAAAGGCTTGGTATTTTATCCACAATCAAACTCAAGTTCAATCAATCAACTCAATTTAGAATTATAGGCAACAAATCCGGAAGAAATTTGAGGAAACCAAGAACTTGTTCCAATGGAAATTGAGGATGATGAGCTTAGCCATGAGGGAAACTTGGAAACTCCCAACAATTAATCAATAGTTTGAATTATGAATGCCCGGTGTATATTTTTGTTTGGCCAATTTGTAAAATTTTATAGTAACAAAATCACTAGATTGTATAAGGAGATACATAGCCATTTTTATGATACAACAACAAGAGAGGACTCAATCAGCTTTAAGCCCAATTTTGTAATATATGAATATTGTTTCGCTTAGGTTCAACACCTTTTATATAATATACATCTTCGGTCTCTTTAAAAACAAAACATATGCGAAATGGAAATATATGATGGAGTATTAAAAATGTGAAAGTGTTTGTAGGGAAGACTTTTGTCTTAATATAAGTTAATACTTAAAGTGTAAGGAATCATAAAATAGTAATGATTTGTTATTTCAATGGTGATACATTGAAAAATGATTTACATAAATCCATTATTTATATTGATTTCGACAATGACATAACATAAAATAATAGGGTGCATTGATTTTAGTGCGGATATAATGAAAAATGATTTATAGCATCAATCAAGTAGTTGAATTGAATTCAACCATAACACAAAACAATGGGGTGCATTGATTTTAATAATGATTTAATGCAAAACAATAAGGCCTCATTGATTTCGGTGATGATACGGTGAAAAATGATTTAGTGCATTAATTGAAGAAATGGTAAAAAAATTTGATATAGTGCATTGATTTCAACACCAAAAAGTGAAAATATCAAGTGAAATAACTTAAAAACTATCATACCCCTGAAGCAGGGTAAAAGAAACACCAAATTGAATTGGGGTGGTTATGTTGTTTAAGGACCATAGAATTTTGTCTTTGGATGAAAAATGAATACTTTACAAGGTTCGTCTTCATCCCACATCTCCCAAAATATTTTCAACGATTATGTAACTCCAAAGCTGAATCAATGAGTTGCATGCCCACTTGCAATAATTACATAACTCCAAAGTTGAATCACCCACTTGCATTCCCACCTGCAATAATCACATATATATGACCTTCTTTTCCAAAGAAAATGGAAGAGGAAGAAGAGCCCTGTAAAAATACTAAAGTTACATTTCTTGATAATCCATCCTACAAGATACAATCTACAATCTCATTAACCACTATATTGTTCTTTAGGTGGTGGAGTTATTAATTTGTAACCATTCATATAAAGTGCACAATCAACATATAGTTGTTGATGTGATCTTTCCTAAAAGCCAGAACATCGTTTGCTTGAGTTGTTGACAGAAAAAGTCATAATTGTAAGCTACACATTCACATGCATATATTTATAAACTACAAAACCATAATATTTAGACTCCATATGTGAAGCCATTAGATTTATAAAAAAATAAAATCATTATTCATGACTTGTTGCTCAATTTACATATTTAATTTGAACAACTCATTCTTCGCCCAAGAAAAATTTAATTCTATAACCTTTCTTTGCAATTTTCTCAATCAACATTCACCTAAAAAAACTCAATGAATAGATTGTTTTTTGTTCCATCATGTAATATTTCAACTATAATTTAATTTTTTTTGTTCCATCATGTAATTGTTCAATTGTAATCCTCAAATCTATATCAATGCTTAGCAATTCAAGAAAACATTACAAACCATCTCAGTAGTTTCTATTGAATTCCACACCCACAAACAACTCCTTGAATAAATTCCAGCACATATTAAATATTTATAACATGAACATGCATGTAATAGAAGTGAATGGTACCTTAATAAACATAAGGGACGTAGGAATGACCCTACCATGAAGTCAACCACAAGAAGACATCAATTTAATTTAATATTTTTCTAAGGAAATAGATAACCCAATGCTAATTCTATTTTCGTTTACATGTAATTACATGTAACACATTAAACTAAGTTACTAATCTATATGCATAGAAATATTTAAACATATAGCATGCAAATAAATGTTTTAACAGATGGCATGCAAAGGAGTTATGTTTACATGTAACATAGTAAACTAAGTTACTAATATATATGCATAGAAAGGTTTTAACAAATGGCATGCAAAGAGTAGGTAAATGTCGAGGGAGGAGGGAGGTGAAGAGGAGTGACATGCAGTTTATCTTCGCCAAACACGCCATGAATTCAACCACGAGCAAACATCAATTTAATTTAATATGTTTCTAAGGAATAGATAGCCCAATGCTAATTCTATTCCCATTTAAGGTAATTGCATGTAACATGTTAAACTAAATTACTAATCTATATGCATAGAAAGGTTTAAACAGATAACATGCAAATAAATGTTTTAAGAGATGGCATGCAAACGAGTTTTGTTTACAGGTAACATGTTAAACTAAGTTACTAATCTATATGCATAAAAAGGTTTTAACAAATGGCATGCAAAGAGTAGGTAAATGATGAGGCAGGTGGAAGGTGAAGAGGAGTGAATGTAGTTTCTCTTCACCCAACATGACATGTAGCCTAGAATCTAGGTGTCAATGAGATACATTTTGACAAATTTATCCTAGGGTACAAAGCAAACAGTTAACATGTATATATATTAAGATCCCATCATTGCAGCACATTAATGGGATTGTAAAATACTTAAGCAAAGAGTCAACCTATATGTATATTAAGAGCCCACCACTGTAGAAAATTTAATGGGATAGTAAAATACTTAAGGACCAATGTCCATTATGTGATAATAGTAATGGGACAAATTTGGTTTGTTTGCACATGCATTCAAGCATATAAAAGTGAAATATTAACCAAATAAAGATTATTCTCTTGAATGTTCAAGTTTCGTTTAACGATGCGGATCTGTGAATAGAGGCACAAGGCATCTTGTTGATCCCTTGAAGGGATTTTTTGAATTCTAGTGATTCTCTAGAATGTTCAAGTTTCATATAAAGATGCATATTTTTTTAATAGAGCAGCAGGTTTCATATTGATCCCTTGTAGGGATCTGTCGAATCCCCTTTAGGACAGGTCCGATGAAGCCTTTTACTGGATCCTACACCATTTCCTATTTCCTATGCCTTTGGGAAGTCACAGGGATTTTGATTTATAAATCAAAATTCGAATATTTTGATAAACTTATTTGCCATGGGTTCACGGGGATTTTCCATAGGTTCATAACTCAGTTACTTTATGGATTTTGAATGAAGTTTGGGTTTGATTTGATATGTTTCCAGTTAGATAAAGTGTTTTGGATTTGGGTTCTATATAGATTGTCTTATGAGTTTGTCAATGTAGGATTTATGTTCCCTATATGGAGTTATTGGGAGGGTAGTTGATTGATATATTGTTGTTTTAGCCCCATATGTAATTTTTTTTAATCGATTGATGCATGGATACATGTGTTATTTTAAATATGGAAAATGGGTTTTTATTTTATATGTATTGCAATGTTTGATATGTTTGGATAGTTGGTTTCTATTTTGAAAGGTTTTTTTAATTTGGGTTCTTGTTTTCACCATAGAGAAGTATGAGCCATTGAAACATTCGAGAACATACAAAGGAATTTCAAAGCATGTGATGCTTTGATAAAGAAAATAAGAGGTCAGATAACTTTTATGGTATAAAATTAATATAATGTTTCTAAAATAAAAAAGTTGTTCTTGTTATTTTTTTATTTTTTTCTAGCATTTGTTCATTGGTCTTCAATGGGGAAAGCATTGAGCCCCTTAGTAAAACAAGAACTTGTCAATCTAGATAAGGATACAGATAGGAAATGAACAACAATGAAAGCACTGAAAGCTATGTAAATCTTATGAACACAAGGACAATACCTTTATTCTTAGACAAAGTCTTAGACTCTAAAGAAAGCAGCAAGTATTATCACCATTATGAAATATCCCTCTTATGAAGTACTTGCCAAAGTGCATGGAAAAACATCATTTCTCTTATAAGAAAAATTATGGCCACTGTTGTGAAGAGTTTGTGTTCAAGTGTAGGGTCATTTCCTTTGCAACAAGCATATGGAAGAGTTGTTGCAGGCATATCCAGGCATGACATTGATACTTTTAGCACAGAGGCCCAACAAGAGGGTGTTTTAAGAAACCTATGTAAACCCTTGCTTGATTTACTAATAGGAAAAGTGGAGTCGTTAAGCATCATTGCATAATTATGTTTGCAAGCTCTTGTAGGCTCCAGCAATTTGAAATTTTCTTCAGTAGATATTGTTAATGAGGTTTTCTTGAGATTAACAGTTAAATTGGAAGAGAGAGAGGTGCATTTTGGAGCATGCATTAGAAAAACATTTTAAAATTGCTCATTATTTGTATGGTGGCATGAGACTCTTCCTATCCACGTGCCCTCATACATGTGATGAAATCTATTGAACCAGTATATTATAATAGTATATCTTCATCTCTATTTGTAGTACAATCTATTTTGAAAAATTATAATATTACATTTTCATCTCTATCTACAACAGAGTCTATTTCCACTCACATGTTTGGAAATGGGAATATGGCTATATTTATGGGCCACTTGTTTAAACCTTGAGAGATTACTTTTGGATACACCTATTGCTCAGTGTAATTGCTCACATTGTTGGGTGGGTAATATTTTTTGGTCTTTACTTGTGAAAATAGATATGATCTCATGTTGGAGTACAAGGTGTGTTTTATTTTCGTCAAGGAAATCGGAAAGATATAGTTTTTGTTGGCCAATGAAAATTATAATGCCTTTCTAATTCTTTCAAACCATTTGAAATTGTTATTCATAATAAATGAGCCTAACTTATCAGATGATAAAAAATATCTTATAAAACATTAACAGATTAAACCTTATAAATAAGAAGCTAGGATGTTAGAAGTCACATGAAATTGGAAACAAAAATCAAAACCAAATTATGTTCCCATTAAAATACCCCATATAATATAATAATGACACCCTCAAAGTTGGAAGGCCCAAATAAAACAACCTTATTTATACATGGATAACATAAATAAATAAATAAAACAATAAATGCTTCCTTGCATACATGCTAAGAAGCATCGCTTAGCTCATGTTTTAGATATTGTAATTTTTCTTTTTTTAAGTAATTTTTCTTATTCTTTTTTTAAATTATGTGTGTTCCTCAACAAAAAGAGGCTTTACTCCTCCGTAGTCAATTGTGACAGACTACTAGTAACTAAATACCAAATGCTTTTGATTTTTAGGTAGTTTACATGTTTCATCAAAATTTTGAGTTTTAGGTAGTTAGCTTGTTTCATCACAGAAAAACAAACTTTTAGATTTTTACTTTTTAGCTTTTTAAATCTTATGGTAGAACCAATATTATTTGTTAAAATATAACATGTAAAAAGCTATCCATATATAATTCCAATTGATGTTACACATGAAAATTGAAAAATACTTGTTTGTTGACATTTTGAAATTCCAAATGACACTGCACATAAAATTATTTGTTTATTGACTGCACTGTGAAATTTCATGAATCTGCTCTCTACACATAAAACTTATTTGTTTACTCTAAGATTTTCCGAGTCCACTCTCCTCACTTTCGCATGTTCTATGCAGCTTTCTTCGAGGCAGGGAAAGAGGAGATGTCCTCCCACCATGCATTCACATGCTTTCTCGAGGATGTCATATCACCCTTCTTGCAAATTTTGATGAGGTATTGTGTCCATGGCAGATGTGGTAGATTTCTCAAGCTGAAGAAATTGCCCGCCAAGTACTTTCTCTTTGACAACCTCTCCTCGTATATATCCAACACTTCATTCATCTTTCCAATATTGATTTCCATAGTTGCTTCATCATTGGTGCCTCCCTGCAATGAGGAGAGGAATATTTGAAACAAAATGCTATCAAAAAGGGGTAAGAATGAGTGTCCTTTCACCTCACACCACTGCTCAACCAAGGCTTGCTCTGCCAGCATGTTTCCCAGGAGATCAGTGCTCTACCCCTTGTAATTTTTTGGTCAAATACTTGACGATGGATCTGGACTCTCTTAATCATGACCAAGGAAAAGCATCTCTCTATGATATCTCCCTATGTGATGTAGCCTCCATTCCCTCCTAAGGGTTGTGCGACCTCCTGGTCAAGGATATTCCCAAAGCTAAGCTGAATTATCTCCTCGGGACCCTGCTAGCCCCCAATTTGGTTTAACACGATCCCTTTTATCACCTTAGACGTAGGTCGTATGAAACCCGTGGGCCCTTTTCTCAACGCTCTTTAAAATTTTAATTTTCGGGCGCTACCTCCTTCTGCTAGCTACTCTCCACATGCGATCTTGGGCTATGACCCAGGGATAAACCTTGAAACGTAGTTCGAACTTCGGACTTCGGCTATTTTGGCAACAACTGCAACACTTTTCCCCGAGCCTCGAACCGTGAACTCACCTGGACAGATATATGGTTCTTGTCTCTTCCTTAGCCAACGACTGTGATCCACTTCAGACTCCAACCTTTGAGAGTTCTGAATGTCTTAACACTCCTTTTCCCCAAGTATTCTATACCTGGAGCTTCAGATAAAGTGACACGTGCTTCTCTTGATTGACAATTGATATTTTTCCCTTACTCTGCTTCAAACGACTGAAAGTCAATTCCCCTCTTTCTCCTCAGCTCTTCATCAAAATTCATGAACTGGTGATGCCTGTCCTTCCCAGATCAACGGTCTGGAATAATCCTGCTCCCTCTTGAATGGATCTTGCTCGTTAATTTGAAAAATCTTAAAGGGCTCCTCCCTATTGAATAATTTATGCCTTCTACCTCTTCTGAGCTTGTTCTTCCTTCAAAATTTTACTCCTCAGAGCACCTTTTTGACACTTAGTCAAATCTTGACTTATGTGCACACCTTGCAATAAGCCTTCTTCCATGACTTAACTTATCTATGAGTGATTGTGCACACCTTTGATCCAGATTTTATGAGAATAACGAAATGAATACATATTATTAAAATATTCTTAACATAGAATAACAAAGATACAGTAAAATTGGTTTTCTATTCAATAAGGAAATAAGATGAAACTGTAAAATGCAGCGGAAAACATGCTTGCTGGAATGGTGGCAGCTTATCTCTGAGAAGAGATGTGACGGTTGCGCTCATTCGCAATACGATGATTGAAATGAGGATCTGGAATCCTTTTTACAAAAAAAAATAATGTCAAAAACCCTACACATCCAAAAACCTAACCCTAGGAGATGAAGCACCAAAAGGCATGTGGGCCTCGTTTGGGTAAGTTAGTACATCAACTTCCTGGGGTCGTAACTTTTGCATATGATCTTTGTTTTAGGCGCACGATAGCCCCTTGGAAAGGTATCGTAGAGGAGATTCATTTTGGGGGATCAATCAGATCCTTTGGCTATATTGGAGGAGCTCAATTCCAAAAAACCTTCATTTAGGCCCTCAAAATGGCCCTGGAAGTTAAAAACTGCTAAAAATAGTAAATTGCCAAAATTTCTAGAAAAATGTTTTGAGCGAGTTGGAAAAGATGGGTGGCCACCGATATCCACCTGGATCAATCCTCCCTCCTTAGGAAGCAATGGTCTCCATTGTGTTTATTTCCCCCGTCATATGATGAAATTTCTTTTGAATTTGGCCCCAGGTGAGCCACTTGCCTTGTTGTAGGAGCTACCATGCTTTGAAGACTCGCTAAAGTTGGATCCTTAGTTGTCGAGTTCCATTTATCTGTGTGTCCACAATATTATCACTGGATGCATGTTGCATGCATTCATGGTTGATATTTTTTTGTGTCAACTGCTCTGCTATCTCTGAGGTGTCCAATAATGGTGGGAAATATGGCCGAAGAAGAGCCACGTTGAAGACTGAGGCTAGGGAAAGGGGGAATGTTGAGTTCAAAATCATTGTCATCCACAACCTTGGTGATGGTATACATCCCATAATAGAGTGGGAGAATATTTTGATGGGGCCCTGTAAGGATTTATTTCTGCAAGTGCAGCCAAACTTTGTCTCCCACCTGAAACTTATGTGGCACCCGATGTTGATCATGGTGTTTATTGTACTTGGCATTTGAATTTTGTAGAATATCCTGAACCTATCAGTGGATGTGATGGATCTTCTCAATGAACTGGGTGGCTTTGTCAAATTCTGGTGGAGCAGGGGACGAATCGATTGAGGTGGTCACTAGGGGTAGTGAAACATCCATGGGGCCCAGTGATTGAAATCCCAACACCACCTGAAAGGGGTGTTGGCCAATTGGGCTATGTAGGGATAAGTTGTAGCTATGTTGGACATAGGGAATACTCTCATCCCATGTGCATGGGTGTTTTGAATTGTACATGTGTAGGATATGTACGATCATCTGATTGATGACCTCAGTTTGGTCATCTGTCTGGGGGTGGAAGGCAGTGTATTTGGTGAGCTTGGTATCCAATAGTGACCAGAGGCTCGACCAGATTGTATTGAAGAACCAATTGTCACAGTCTGAGATAATGGTTTTTGGGATCCTAAAATGTACCCATACTCGTTCAAAGAAGATCTTGGTAGTGGCTTATGTTGTGATGTTCTTCTTGCAAGCGGTTAGAATTGCCATCTTGGAAAAGAAATCAACAACCACGAAAACAAATTAATTTCCCCTCTTGGTGGACGGGAGGCCCGACATGTAGTCCATTAATATGGATTCCCACAGTTTGTCAGGAGTAGGCAGAGGGGTGTACAGGCCTTGTTTCTTAGTGGCCATTTTGGCAATAGCGTAGGTGGTGCAGGACCTGATATACTTACCGACTTCTTGTTGAAGTTTCGGCCAGTAGAAATATTTCTGTAGCACTACCATTGTCTTTTCGATGCCAAAGTGTCCTACCACCCGACTATAGTGAGCTTACCAAATAAAATTTGTGCGCTCACTTGATGGAACACAGACATGTCCTAGATGACACAAAAACCCATATTTAAGATAGAAATTAGTGACCACTGAGTTGGAGCCCAACATTTGGTAGGTGGTGGAGAAGTCAAGGTCTATCTCGTAGAGGTGGGGCCATCTGGAGGTATCATGACCGCAAGATTCTAGCACCATGGTG
>JASDQU011103198.1:8232-29839 GCA_032191745.1 Picea mariana
ATACCAATCTATTGTGTTATTTTCCATATTCATGGGATAACTTAGTCATGGCTATTGGGAGTAATTCAACCATATTAGCGCCTGAAGATGTGGTTGCATATTTCTTGTTAGAGGAAATGAGGTGGAATAACATGGAAGGATTGACCAAGGATTCCTTGATGGTGATAGGTTGACTGGTTGATAGAGGAAAAGGTAAATTATCTGGTAGAAAGACTCGGTCTAAGGGTAGATCTAAATCCCTAATTCATTCGACGAGAAAATGTTGGAAGTGTGGTAAAGTTGGGAATTACAAAAGGGACTACAAGTCGAAAGTGATTGAGAAAAGTCAGGGATATAATGAAAAGTGGTTTACTAAAATAAATAGTTCTACAAACTAAAGAGGGGGTGTGTATTTGGCGTCGACCACTACATAGTCAAATCATGATGTTTGGTTGATCGACTTGGGTGCATCCTCTCATATGACGCCTCACAAGCAATGGTTCCGTGAATATGAGAAGTATGAAGGAGGAGATGTATTCTTTGGAGACGATTTGACAACCAAGATTATTGGATGAGGTAGATTCTGATCCAGGTGGATATTGGTGGCCACCAGCTTGTTCCAAATTCCAACTGGCCCATCTTAACAGTTTTTCAGTTCAACACGTTTCTATGTAATGGGGACATTTCTTTGTAATTGTGGGTTCTTCTTTTACAGGGGCTGTCATGATTCCCTACACAACATCCAAGTGGATATTGGTGTCCACCCACCTATTCCAACTGGCTTATTTTGGAAGTTTCCATGTCAGTACATCTTTCCGTACTTCCAGGGCCATTTTGGGGCTCTAAACAATGTTTTATGGGCTTTACACAGTCAAAATCTAGACAAAGTTTGAGTTTGATGGAAGAATGTGTATTTATCGAAAATACCTTTCCAACGGGCTATCACACTCCTAAAACAGAGATCGTATGAAAAAGTTAGGACCCCAGGAAGTTAATGTACTAACTTAACCCAACGGGGCCCACATGACTTTTGTTGCTTCATCTCCCAGGGTTAGGTTTTTGGATGTCTAGAATTTTTTCATTCATGTTTATCATAAAAAGGCCTTCAGAGCCTCATTGTAATCATATTCTTGTGAATGCGCATAGTCATCACATCTCTTCTTAGAGGTAAAGCTGTCACCATCCCAATGAGTCTTGCAGACTGTATTTTTACAGTCTTTGTACATTTCTTTCATTAATACAAATCATGTATTGTTGTATTTATCTGTTTTTGGAATTTTTTATGTACATTTCATTGTAATATCTTTGCTTTAATTTCATTCTGTAAATTATCTAGATCATTGGTATCAGAGCATGTTGCTCTTGATCATTTTTTAGTGCATGTCCCCAACGAGTTCTGAGTATAGCAAGTTGGGTCTCGATCTTGTATCTCTTGAGGACAATCTCTCACACACACCCAAGAAACCCTATATGGTGGAAGAAAAGAAAAATGGTAGAACAAAAGATTCTATTAACTTGTTGGTTGAGCAAGCTCTCGCTTGACAGAGGGACGAAATGATGGAGAATTTTTCCCACATCCTTTAACGTCTGCCGATAGCAACATGAACAACTTCATCACAAAACCACTTTGGATGAACCTCTCCCTTCACGGTATAATTTAATTTTTATATTCTCGTATTTGAAGGTCAGATAGATGCAGATGCCTTAGAAAAATGGTTGAATCTGCTAGAAGGTTATTTCTCTATTCACAATTTTTTCGACAGGGAAACAATCACCTTTGCACTCCTCAAGGCTCTCCCCCATGTCAAACATTGGTAGGAAACCTATTGGGAGAAAATTTCCACATAGAAATCTGGAATATACGGGGCCAAGCCCACTTGGGATTTTTTTGTGTATGCGGTCAAGGAACAATACTACCCAATTGATAACTATGAAGACCAATATATGAGATGGACCACACTGCAACAAGAGAAGAGCCAAATAGTGTCAGAGTTCACAAATACTTTTCATACCTTGCGCACCAAGCTGGGTATGAAATACTTTGAGCGACACTTGGTTTTGAAATATCTTGGGGCTCTGCATAGGTACATCCAAACTCAAATGGATTTCCTAAACATCTCATCATTGGTATTTTGCCTATCGATATTCTATCAAAATCAAGTAGAAATTTAGGCACCAGATCAAATGGGAGTTCGGGTCTACAAATCCACAACAACAAAAGCATGGTAAAAACGACCCTGACCAACAATCTTCCGACAACCAGTCCAAGACATAGAAAAAGAAGGGTAACCAAAAGACGAAGAATGATAGTGGGAAGTGTCGTGACTTCCACAAAATCCCATGGCACAACATCAATGAATGTCACTCGAAACAGTCATTGGTGGCCAAGGTCAAAGACAAGGATCCAAAGCCTAATTTGGAATTTGATCTAGAAAATATTGAAAACAGACAGATCATCAATGCAGACCCTACTGCTATTGTAGCGACCGCAACAATTCAATCAGAAGAACTAGTAGATCCTAAAGAGGGAGAGCGCCTCTTCCTTTCACAAATGTGGGTGAAGGGGACCCCATTATATTTCATTTTTGTTAGTGGTAGACAGAAGAACCTCATCTTAGATGAGGTATTCAAACAGTTGGGGTTGTCAACAACAACACACCTGTAGCCATACAACATTGGGTGTCTTCAACATGGATGAGATCTCTGTGTCAGCCAGCAGTGTCACTTGTTCTTTGGCATCCAACCCTTCAAGGATGAGGTAGTTTGTGATTTTCCCCTTCTTGATGTATGCGATTTTTTTGGGCCAACCATATATGTGGAAACGCCAAGTTGTTTATGAGTCTCGACCTCGTAGTGTCATTATTACTTTGGGGGATTAACTCTACATGATACCAGAGGTAGTTCTGACTACTGTTCCACCAAAACAGTTCCGTAAGGTAATCTCTCATTCTTCAAAATTCATCCTCTTCACGGTTTATTCAAAGGATGAACAAAAGGCCACTACAATCATTGCAGCCTCAACACCTATCCAACAAAATATGATTTCAAAAGAGAAAGCATATATTTTTTCTTCACCTACAATGGTTCTTACACAATTCCCCATCAAGCCCAGAGACAACAGGATGGTGAAACAGATTCAACCCTGCCAACAATAGGTTTGTGACAACCTTCCACACACCAAGAAACACAGCTTCTCCAACAAGGCATGCAACTCACCAAGATTCAGATTCATAAAATTCTTTCCCCTCTTCCCAAGGAAATCAATGTAATGGAGACCATTGATTCCTAAGGGGGGAGGATTGATCTAGTTGGATATTGGTGGCCACCCACCTATTCCAAATTCCAACTGGCCCATCTTGATAGTTTTTCAGTTCAACATGTTTCTCTGTAATGGGGACATTTATTTTTAATTGTGGGTTCTACACTTACGGGGTTTTCCTGAAGCCCTACACAACATTCAGGTGGATATTGGTGGCCACCCACCTATTTCAACTAGATTATTTTGGAAGTTTTCATGCCAATACATCCTTTTGTAAGTCCAGGGCCGTTTTGGGGATCTAAACAATGTTTTCTAGTATCTCCATAGTCAAACTAATGATAGAGTCAATGTTTTATGGCATAATGTGTAGTTCTCAAAAATACCTTTCCAACGAGCTATCACGCGCCTAAAATGGAGATCGTATGCAAAAGTTACGACCCCAAGAAGTTACTATACTAACTTACCGCAACGAGGCCCACATGAATTTTGGTGCTTCATCTCCTAGGGTTAGGTTTTTGGATGTCTAGGGTTTTTGCATTCATGTTTATCATAAAAATGCCTCCAAAGACTCATTGTAATCATCTTCTTGTGAACGAGCATAGCCATCACATCTCTTTTCAGAGATAAAACTGCCACCATTGTAGCGAGTCTTGCACTTTATATTTTTACAGTCTCTGTACATTTATTTCATTAATAGAAATCATGTATTGTTGTATTTATCCGTTTCTAGCAATTTTTATGAGCATTTCATTGTATTATATCTTCTTTCATTTCGTTCCAAAAATAATCCAGATCAGTGGTATTAGAGCATGTTGCTCTTGATTTTTTTTCAGTGCATGTCCCCGACGAGGTCCGAGTATAGCAAGTTGGGTCTTGAGCTTGTCTCTCTTGTGGAAAATCGCTCTTGCATGCCCAAGAAACTCCCTATGGCGGAAGAAAAGAAAAACGCTGGAGTAGAATATTCTATTAACCTTTTGCTTGAGCTGGATCTCGCACAATAGAGGGACGAAATGATGGAGAATTTTCCCCACATCCTTCAATGCCTGTCGATAGCAACATGTCCATATTCATCAAGCATCCACTTTGGAGGAAGATATCCCTTCAAGGTACAAGTTAATTTTTATATTCCCATATTTGAAGGTTAGATAGATGCAGATGCCTTAGAAAAATGGTTAAATTTGCTAGTGTTAAGTTTTCACTATGCTAGGCTCAAGCATGCGGTTTATTTCATTTTAGCATTTACTTGAACCATGAACAAATGTAGCTATGCAATTTACAAGTGTTGCAATAACCAAGATCAAAAGAAGAAGTACCATGCATAAGAACACAAGAAATATTCTTGGAAACCCTTCTACTTAAGGGAAGAAAACCCAACAATCCTTTGCTATATTCTCAAGAGAAGATCCCCCAACCATAAAACCCTAAATCACACAAGAGGGTGCTCTACCACCTTGAAACTTGCACCCAAGAGAGGTGCACACTTAAGCCCTACAAGTGTACTTGCTGAAATTCCAAAATGACAAGTGACAAGTGTGTTTCCTAAATGGGGAAATCATCTTTATTTATACTATACTGGACACAACAAAATTGGTGTCTATTGACACAACAGGGCCGACCTCAATAACTTAGAAAATAAATAATTATAACAATAATCATTAATTATATTTTACATATGGTGGGGCTGACCTATACCCTTTACATCACAATTAGGGTTACAGGTAAATCTTACACTTAGACAATATAGCAAGGGATCCACACATCCACAAGTGCTTAGCCACTAGGGACACATCCATCTATGCTCAGCCATAGGGATGTCATACTCAACATATATCTATATCAACTGAGTCCACGAGAGAATCATCTGAAGTACCACATCGTCTCATCTCTCACACAGAGGAGAATGACCCACCCATCACATGGGCATCCTCACCCCACACAGGGGCACACATCGTCTCTTCTCAGTCCAGAGAGGAACGACACACCCATCTCATGAGCACACCCAACACATGGGCTCTCCCATAGGTCGACTCAACTCAATCTCAGAGGAGAACTTGTCTTGGAGGATGTCTCACGAATCTTTAATCATCAACAACTAGAATGTTATTTCTCTGTTCACAATTTTTCTGACGGGGAAAAGACCACCTTCGCACTCCTCAAGGCTCTTCCCCATGTCAAACATTGGTGGGAAACTTACTGAGACCAAAGTTCCACATAGGAATTTGGAATATATGGGGTCAAACCCACTTGGGATATTTTTTTGGATGTGGTCAATGAACAATACTACCCCATTGATAACTATGAAGACAAGTACATGAGATGGACCACACTACGACAAGAGAAGAGCCAAACAATGCCAAATTTCATAAATAATTTCCATACCTTGCGCACCAAGCTGGGTATCAAAGAATCCGAGTGACATATGGTTCTAATATACCATGGGGCTCTACATAGGTACATCCAAACCGAAATGGATTTCCTAAACTTCTCATCATTGGGAGTTGCCTATCGATATGTTGTCAAAATCGAGTAGAAATTTAGGCACCAGAACAAATGGGAGTTCGGGTCTACAAATCTTCAAAAACAAAAGCATGGTAAAGATGACCTTAACCAATAACCTTTTGAAAACCAGTCCAAGACACATGAAAATAAGGGTAAAGGAAAGATGAATAATGACATGGGGAAGTGGTGCAACTTCCACAAAATCCCCTGGTACAAAACTGATGAATGTCACTCGAAACAGTCAATGGTGTCCAAGGTCAAAGACAAGAAGCCAAACCTTGATTTAGAATCAGATGAAGAAAATATTGAAAACAAACAGATCATCGATGCAGACCCTACTAATATTTTTGTGACCACAACAATTCAACTAGAAGAACTAGTCTATCCCGAAGAGGGGGACCGCCTCTTCCATTCATAGATGTGGGTGAAGGGGACCTTGTTGCACTTCATTGTTGATATCGGTAGCCAGAATAACCTCATATCATCTAAGGTCATCAAACATTTGGGGTTGTCAACAACACCACACCCACAACCATACAACATCGGTTGGCTTCACTAGGGACGATATTTCTGTGTCAACCAGCAGTGTCGCCTATCCTATGGCATCCAACCCTTCAAGGATAAGGTAGTGTGTGATGTTTCCTCTCTTGATGTATGTGATTTTGTTTTGGGCCAACCATATATGTGGAAACATCGTTTTGTTTATGAGTCTCGACCCCATAGTGTCATAATTACTCTTGGGGGTCATCTCTATAGGACACCAGAGGTAGTTCTGACTATTGTTCCACTAAAATAGTGTCGCAAGGTAATATCTCATACTGAAAAATTCATCCTCTTCACAGTATGTTCAAAGGATGCACATAAGGCCACTACAACCACTACAGCCTCAACACCTTCTATCGAGCAGAAGAAGATTGCAGAAGAGAAAGTAGATATTGTTTCTTCACCTATAATGGTGCCTACAAAATTCCCCATCAAACCCAAAGACAAAATGTTGTTGGAACAAATTCAACCCTGTCAGTAACAGGTTCGTGACAACCTTCCACAGACCATAAAAACAACTTCTCCAACAAAGCATGCAACTCACCAAGATTTAGATTCATAAAATTCTTTCCTCTCTTCCCCGAGAACTCAACGCAATGAAGACCATTTCTTCCTAAGGGGGGAGGATTTATCGAGGTGGATATTGGTGGCCACCCACCTGTTCCAAATTCCAACTAACCCATCTTGACAGTTCTTTGTTCAACACGTTTCTCTCTAATGGGGACATTTTTTTGTAATTGTGGGTTCTGCACTTACGGATTGTACTAAATCCCTACATAACATCCAAGTGGATATTGGTGGCTGACCACCTATTCCAACTGGCTTATTTTGGAAGTTTTCATGTCAGTACATCTTTCTGTACTTCCAGGGCCGTTTTGGGGATCTAAATTGTGTTTTCTGGGATTTTCACAGTGAAACTGTAGACGGAGTTAGAGTTTGACGACATAATGCATAGTTCTTGAAAATACCTTACCAACGAGATATCACGTGCCTAAAACGGAGATTGTATGCAAAAGTTATGATCCCAGGAAGTTAATGTACTAACTTACCCCAACGAGGCCCACATGACTTTTGGTGCTTCATCTCCTAGAGTTAGGTTTTTGGATGTCTATGGGTTTGGAATTCAAGTTTATCATAAAAATGCCTTCAGAGCCTCATTATTATCATCTTCTTGTGAATGAGCTTAGCCGTCACATATCTTCTAAGAGATAAAGATGCCACCATTCTAGCGAGTCTTGCACTCTATATTTTTACAGTCTCTGTACATTTCTTTCATTAATAGAAATAATGTATTGTTGTATTTCTCTGTTTTTGGCAATTTTTATGTGTATTTCATTGTAATATATCTGCTTTCATTTCATTTCGACAATAATATGGATCAGATTCTGACTGATGCTAAAGGATGGGAGGAGTAGAGCCCTTCTACATATGCTACATTTTCTAGGTTTGGCAAGGAATCTAATATCTATCAACAAAATGAGTGATGCATGTGTGCACATTGTATTTGATAAGTATTCATTTAAAATGGTATGGGGAGTGATGGTCTTAATGAGAGGAGATAATACTGGAACCTTGTACTAGTTTTTGGGGAGTGTCGACTCGATTCGATGCAAAAATATAGTTGTTTCTAACACTAACTCAATTACTCCTCATTTAATCGACCATACCATGTTATGGCACTAAAGGATGGGACATATTGGGGAAAAAGGACTTTGTGCTATGCACAACAAATGTACGGTTGAAGGTTTCCTTGATTGTTAATTGGACATCAATTTCTATGAAAATTGCATATATGGAAAATAGAATTGTGTGGGATTCCCATCTAGATATACAAGGGAAAAAGGGATTCTAGGATTGATACATAGTGATGTGTTTGGGTCTGTTATGGTTCCATCACTAGGAGGATATTTATATTATGTCTCCTTCATAGATGATTTCTCTAGGAAGACATGGTTGTATTTCCTAGAAATGAAATCAGAGGTTTTCGGTAAGTTCAAAGAGTGCAAATATCTTTTGGAAAACTAGACAAATAATAATATCAAGGCTCTAAGAATTGACAATGGAGGTGAATTCTATGGTAAGGACTTTAAGTAGTTTTGCAAGTAATGTGGCATAGCATGCCAAAATACCACTCCATATACCCCTCAGTAAAATGGAGTTGTTGAAATAATGAATATGACGTTGATGGGAAAGGAAAGGAGAATGCTCATTGGAGCTGGGCTGGCACAACAATTATGGGTAGAGGAAATCAACACTGCCCGTTATCTAGAAAATAGATCTTCTTCATCAATGCTATTCAACATGACTCCATGTGAGGTATGGTTTGGTACGAATCCTTCTCTCTCACATCTCGTAGTTTTTGGTTGTGATGCATTTGTGCATGTTCCCAACGAAAAGAGGAACAAGTTGGACAATAAGGAAATCAAGTGTATTTTCATTGGTTGCAACGATGGAATGAAAAGATATAAGTTGCGGGATCTAGTGATGAGGAAAACAATTTATAGTCGAGATGTGATCTTTGGGGAAGTCAGAAGTACTTCTAGAAATGAAGAGGATCCAATGGAGAAAGAACTATAGAAACTGGTGTTTGAGTTGAGGAATGAGGAACATGATTTAGACGATTCAGATGAATCAGATGAATAGGTGGAACTATGACATGCAACACTACATAGATGAAACAACCACCTTCTTTCTTAGAATACACACACCGATCAACCTTGATTCTCATAAATCCAAATCTGAGGATGTAAGTATCAAAATTTTAGTACCACATCCTTAGTGATTGCTTTATACCATAAAGGGATCTCTTTAGCTTGCACAGCAGCTCTTTCTTGCCATTTACTGCAAATCCTTTAGGTTGTTTCATGTACATTTCTTCTTCTAGGTCCCCATGTAGGAATGTTGTCTTTACATCCATTTTCTCTATATCAAGATCAAATGTTGTAGCTAGAGACATTAGTACTCTAATGGAAGTCAACTTTGCAAAAGAAGAGAAAATCTCACTGAAGTCAACTCCCTCAACTTGGGAATACCATTTTTCTACTAGTCGAGCTTTGTACTTCTAGACTTGACCTGTTGCATTCAAATTCTTTTTGGACACCCACTTGCTACTGATGGATTTCATTCCATTTGGTAGTTCGACCAAATCTCATGTCTCTTTCTTATGGAAGGATTCCATTTCTTCAACCATGGAATCCTTCTAGAGTCTACCATCGATCAAGTTCACTACCTCCCTGATTGACTTGGGCTCATCATCAGTGGCAAATAATGCAAATGCAGAACAAAAATTAGGGGGACTATACCTTTCAACTTGTTTCCTTACTCATCCTGACCTCCTTACAAACAAAGTGACGACGAATACGCTCCTACATACCCCGCAGGGTCTCTGCGCCTAACCTCCCAGTCTTAAGGATCGTTCAAATTCTCATACGAGCCGAATTAGCTCTTTGGACTCCCAATGGAATCCCTGTTAACACCCAATCCACAGGTCCTTCATTCACTTACATGGCCTTCTGCACTTAACCGTGTTCTTCCCCTGATCTTAATTTTAGGCTATCAGGGTTTCGCAATCCCCGTGCTCTAGAATTCCTGCTCTCTCCAACTCTCGATCTCTGATGAGCTCTTCTTCAGCCTAAGCCCCTCTGGCTAAGTTCTTGGTCCAGGTGACCTTCTCCTATATGACCACAGCCATATACTTCTGTTAGGGTTTCAGGGTTTTCGATGTCAAAATGCAATCGTCCCCTGGATCTATGATCCTCCGATTCCCGATGCGCCCTTTATGCGTTGGCCCTCATGGCTAGGCCCTTGACCAATGTGACCATCATCCATGACCACAACCTTACCCCATCGAGGTTTCGGGGTTTCCAATGCCTAAATGCACATATCCACGGGATTCCCGACTCCTCGAATCTCGACTGGCTGACAGCTGGCCCCCACACAACAGAGCTCTCACCCTCCTTCTAATCTGCTGATAGCTGGCCTCCACTCATCAGGGTATCGCGTTTCACGATTCCAAAGTGCACAAACACTTTGTCTGCGGGATCCCAGATCAACACTTCCTGTCAGGACTTTCTCGATGACGTCGATCTCTTCCACGCGTCCCTCCAGATGGACGGTCCCGATTTCTCTGGGATTTCAAGACTTTTGATGTCCCATTTCTTTCGACCTCAGGAACTCCAATTTCCCGATGGCCAATATCCCGAATCTTCATGGATATCTGACACCTGTCCCCCTGAACGGATGGCTCAGATTATGTCGGGGTTTTCAGTATAGATTTCCCCAAGCTCTTGTCCACGGGAATGCCGATTTCCCGACTTTCGACACCTCGATCTCCGCCACATGTCTCCACCAACGAACGGTCAAGATATTCCTGGCGTTTCGAGACTTTGGATGTCCCGATTCTCATGACCTCGAGAACTCCGATTCTCCGAGTGTCGATATCCCAATGCCTCTCCTCTTGTCGGGATTTCTCCTCCTGTTCACGAGGACTTAACTCCCTCGCAACTTTTACAGATCCGACGGCTGATAGGTATCTTCTCCAAATCTGACAGCTGCTGTTGCTCCCTCCTAAGCTGGCATGATTTCTTCTCAGACTTGGGAGAAATTCACACTCTCAAAGGCCTCGACCTTTGCTCATTTTCTCCTCTGCAAACTCCTCACTTTGAGCTTTACTGCGCGTATACAACGTTGGCCCTCCTGAGATTTGGGTACTCTGAACTCCTCCAAAAAGTTCTTTTGCCTCTGCACTCCTTGTAGTCCGACTCTTGTGTGTAAAAGCACTATTCCTCCTGAGCTTATCCTTCACTCAAGTAGCTTCTTGCTGAGTGCTGCTGGGTATTCAGTGACCCCTCGAAGATCCCTCAGTGGATTCTTCTCTTAAACCCAGAACTCAAAGAGTTCTCTTCACTTCTGTGCCTATCTGCACACTTCCTCGACGCCCTCCTGGCAGAGTATCTTCTCCATAGAACGTTCAGCAGTTGCGTCTCCTTTGTGCACCTATGCACTTGCTCAATGCCCACCTGGAAAAGCTTCACAGAACTCCTCAGAGCTTCTGTCTGAACTCATAGCAGAGGTCCTCCAACTGCACCTTGTGCCTGTGCTCAATGCCCACTTGGCAGAGCTTCACAGAACTCACAGCTAAGTTCTATCTGCAACTGTGTCTTCTCCTACACAGCCTTTCCTCCAAGGTATTCAACAACCTTGAGGTCTTTCCTGAGTTGATGATTTCATCTTCCTATGTCACAACACGTCTTTGTCTGACTCCGCAGAGTTCAGAAATGCATCCTCTGTGCACTGGTATTCAGAGACCACAGCACTCTGTCACGTCCTCCTGACATGAAACCTCAAATACCTTCTCAAGCCTGAAGCCAAACAACTCCTGCAAATGCCTCACATACATACATTCACAACATACATGAAGAACACACACAGACATCCATATATCACAGAATGACATGTAGGAAAAACTGCTTCTGATTATATTAATATGGCAAATGCCTGTATTTTACAAAGGTGTTCTCGAGCACTCTCTGGCTCTTCTCTTCTCTGCTCTACATGCAGATCCTCACACGACTACAACTACTCAAAATGAGATATGAAAATCTCTTTTACCTGAGGGGGCTCTTCGAGCTCTTCCCTCCAAACCTACCTACCCTATTCAATTACATTGAATGGGCTGTCTAGTCCAGAATCAGATCTAGATCTCAGCCATACAAACATTAAAGGCCAATCTACTCTACACCTGCACAAAGGCATGACTTCCTGGCTCAATATCCTAAGCATTAATTACATTCAATTTCAAATTCAAAATGAGGTTGCGCCTCTCTTCAGCTTGAATGCACATGCTCGACGTGGCTGGCTGGCTAGTTGGCTAACGTGGAGAGGTGCTCCTGCATCAAACTCATCAGCTGCAAAAATCATGAGCTCCTGCTCATGCGCTTCCCCTCTAAGCTATTGGAAATCCTCCTGGATCCCAAATAAGTCTTTGGAGCTTTCCATCTACTCCATCCTGCTGTCGCTTCTCTTCTGCTACTGCTGCTTCCTTCTTCCTGTTCAGCCTCTCCTTGCTGATAGTGTCTGTTGATTGTACCATTAGCCTTCTGATATCTTCTATCACTTGGTCCAGCTGCTCCAGTGGCTGGTCCTGTTCATGCAGTCTCCTCAGTTGCAAAAATTTTCTGCAGTTGGGCAGATCACCATGATCTCCCATGCTTCCCTCTCCATCTTCATCTGTGGCCTCAAGTTGCCACTCTGCTGCAGAATTCAGCTCTACAGTCTCCCTTTGACTGACTGGTTGTTCAGTCACCTTCCTTGACAGTTCAAATTATGTCAGTTCTCTTGCTGGCCCTGGATTGTTCAGCCAATCCTCCAACATCTCTAGCTCCATCTCCCATGGAGTGATAAATCTGCCTGCTCGCTCTTCGGCTTCCTGGCTGAAAATATTGAGCCATTCCTCAGAATGCTCATCATCCTCTTCGTCTACTTCTGCTTGTGCTTGGGCAGTCTCAAACACCTGCTCCAATTCCTCCTTGACAGTCATCGTCGGCTATGACTGTTCTTCGGCTGTTGCTGCATCTGCAACACAGACTTTTGCCTCCTTCTAGGAAAATGGTAGGAACACTCCAATTCCTCCAATCATCATAAGGCTCCTCAAATTGTCCTCTTCTGTCATCTGTTCCAGCTAATCTAAATTCATCTCTGAGTTTATGAGACTCTCAGACAGTCTCATCTGTTCTGTCAGCTCCTCAGGCTGATCAAAACTCACCTGCTCATCCCTGCCCATCTGGTAATATGGGATGTCTCTGCTGCCTTCTTGGCAGACTATGAGATCAACCGATCCCATATTCATCAGCAAAACCTGCTGAATTGAACTCTTCTTCGAGTCCATGAGACTTTCAGAAAACCTCGAATGTTCATCTCTGCCCACCTGGCAATCTGAGATGCTTCTGCTGCCCTCCTGGCAGTCTTCGAGATCCCGCAACGACCTCATTTCATTGCCCTCCTAGAAATGTGAAATTCCTTGGCTGTCCTCCTGACAGTCCGTGATATCCCTCAGTGATCTCAATTCATTTCCCTCCTAGAAATTTGGAATTTCTTCTCTGCCCTCATGGCATCCCTTGAGATCTTCAACTAATCCCCATTCAAATTCTTCATCATCGAGACCTCTCCCAGTCTCTGGTTTACATACCTCGACCATTTCTTCTGTGGTTTTGAGGTCTTCAGCATACCTCAACCACCCTCTCAACAGCCTATGCTATCTTTTATCCATCATCTCCCTGACTAGCCATTTCACTTTCGCCTTCTTCATGGGCCACTCATACACCCATCTCGTCTTTTTATTCTGTCGCATCCGCAGTTCCAACTCCTCCATTTTTGCCCTGATATCGGCAAGTTCTTTCAATCTTTTGGCTGGGCTCATCAGCTCTAGATTCTTCCGTTTAGCATACCTATGGCCTTCAGTATCCATGTTGTTGTTCCTATCTGCCTTCTTGGAAAACCTGCTGCTGTCACTCCTGCAATCCTGAGTGCTCAGCTTCATCCTTCAGTCCTGCCTGACTGTCTCCTTGACTGCTGCCTACCTGCAAACAATTGCCACAGAGTCTCTAATGATCTGTCTTCTTTCACCTACAATATACAGATGAAAATCCCGCTCTGATACCACTTGATGTAGGCTACGCTCCTACATACCCCGCAGGGTCTCTGCGCCTAACCTCCCGGTCTTAAGGATCGTTCAAATTCTCATACGAGCCGAATTATCTCTTTGGACTCCTAATGGAATCCCTGTTAACACTCGATCCACAGGTCCTTCATTCACCTACATGGCCTTCTGCACTTAACCATGTTCTTCCCCTAATCTTAATTTCAGGCTATCAGGGTTTCGCTATCCCCGTGCTTGAGAATTTCTGCTCTCTCCAACTCTCGATATCCGATGAGATATTCTCTAGCCTAAGCCCCTCTGGCTAAGTTCCTGGTCCACGTGACCTTCTCCTATATGATCGCAGCCATATACTTTTGTCGGGGTTTTGGGGTTTTTGATGTCAAAATGCAATCATCCCCTGGATCTGCAATCCTCCGATTCTCGACGCGCCCTTTACGCGTTGGCCCTCCTGGCTAGGCCCCTGACCAATGTGACCATCATCCATGACCAAAACCTTACCCCATCGGGGTTTTGGGGTTTCCAATGCCTAAATGCACATATCCACGGGATTCTCGACTCCTTGAATCCCGACTGGCTGACAGCTAGCCCCCACACAACGAAGCTCTCACCCTCTTTCTAATCTGCTGACAGCTGGCCTCCACTCATCAGGGTATCGCGTTTCGCGATTCCAAAGTGCACAAACACTTTGTCTACGGTATCCCCAATATCTCGATGACTCAATCCCCAATCAACACTTCCTGTCAGGACTTTCCCAATGACGTCGATCTCCTCCACGTGTCCCTCCAGATGGACGGTCCCGATTTCTCCAGGATTTCGAGACTTTTGATGTCCCGTTTCTTTCGACCTCAGGAAATCCGATTTCCCGATGGCCAATATCCCGACTCTTCGTGGATATCTAACACCTGTCCCCCTGAACGGACGGCTCATATTATGTCGGGGTTTTCAGTATAGATTTCCCCAAGCTCTTGTCCATGGGAATGCTGATTTCCCAACTTTTGACGCCTCGATCTCCGCCACGTGTCTCCACCAACGGACGGTCCAGATATTCCCGGCGTTTCGAGACTTTGGATGTCCCGATTCTCATGACCTCGAGAACTCTGATTCTTTGAGTGTCGATATCCCGATGCCTCTCCTCTTGTCGGGATTTCTCCTCCTGTTCACGAGGACTTAACTCCCTTGCAACTTTTGCAGATCCAATGGTTTATGGGTATCTTCTCCAGATCTGACGGCTGCTGTTGCTCCCTCCTAAGCTTGCACGATTTCTTCCCAGACTTGGGAGAAATTCACACTCTCAAAGGCCTTGACCTTTTCTCCTTTTCTCCTCTGCGAACTCCTCACTTTGAGCTTCACTGCGCGTATACAACGCTGGCCCTCCTGAGATTTGGGTACTCTGAACTCCTTCAAAGAGTTCTTCAGCCTCTGCACTCCTTGTAGTCTGACTCTTGTGCGTAAAAGAACTATTCCTCCTGAGCTTATCCTTCACTCAAGCAACTTCTTGCTGAGTTCTGATGGGTATTCAGTAACCCCTTGAAGATCCCTCAGTGGATTCTTCTCTTAAACCCATAACTTAAAGAGTTCTCTTCACTTATGTGCCTCTCTGCACACTTCCTTGATGCCCTCCTGGCGGAGTATCTTCTCCACAGAACGTTCAGCAGTTTCGTCTCCTCTGTGCACCCATGCACTTGCTCAATGCCCACCTGGTAGAGCTACACAGAACTCCTCAGAGCTTCTGTCTGAACTCACAGCAGAGTTCCTCCAACTGCACCTTGTGCCTGTGCTCAATGCCCACTTGGCAGAGCTTTAGAGAACTCACAGCTAAGTTCTGTCTGCAACTGTGTCTTCTACTACACAACCTTGCCTCCAAGGTATTCAACA
Organism: Picea mariana; assembly: GCA_032191745.1. Lineage (NCBI taxonomy): Eukaryota > Viridiplantae > Streptophyta > Pinopsida > Pinales > Pinaceae > Picea > Picea mariana. The sequence continues at coordinate 24,045 of JASDQU011103198.1, forward strand.
ACCTTAAGGTCTTTCCTGAGTTGATGATTTCAGCTTCCTGTGCCACAACACATCTTTGTCTGACTCTGCAGAGTTCAGAAATGCATCCTCTGTGCACTGGTATTCAGAGACCGCAACACTCTGTCACGTCCTCCTGACATGAAACCTCAAAGACCTTCTCAAGCCTGAAGCAAAACAACTCCTACAAATGCCTCACATACATACATTCACAGCATACATGAAAAACACACACAGACATCCATATAACACAGAATGACATGCAGGAAAAACTACTTCTGATTATATTAATATGGCAAATGCCTGTATTTTACAAAGGTGTTCTCGAGCTCTCTCTGGCTCTTCTCTTCTCTACTCTACATGCAGATCCTCACATGACTACAACTACTCAAAATGAGATATGAAAATATCTTTTACCTGAGGTGGCTCTTCGAGCTCTTCCCTCCAAACCTACCTACCCTATTCAATTACATTGAATGGGCTGTCTAGTCCAGAATCGGATCTAGATCTCAGCCATACAAACATTAAAGGCTGATCTACTCTACGCCTGCACAAAGGCACAGCTTCCTGGCTCAACATCCTAAGCATTAATTACATTCAATTTCAAATTCAAAATGAGGCTGCGCCTCTCTTCAGCTTGAATGCACGCGCTCGATGTGGCTGGTTGGCTGGCTGGCTAACGTGGAGAGATGCTCCTGCACCAAAAAGTATGTATTTCCACCTCTTCATTTGATTCATTTGACTCATCTAAATCATGTTCCTCGTTCCTCAACTCAAACACTATCTTCTCTAGTTCTTTCTGACATGTTGTTGGTTGGAAACAACATGGATGTGATAAAGGAGGTAAAGATTGTTGGGTAGGTGTTATATTCTTTGCATGTGTCTGTGGGGGTGTGTCAATTTGACAACTGTGTCTAACGATCCCATCACCTATTGTTCTTTGTGGGCACATGCATCGAGCAATTTCCTAGGGGAGGTCCTAGGGGGGTCAATATTTCCCTCCATTGGTTACGTAGAGTGTTTGGGGCAGCGCCGCGGATATTTTTTTGGGTGATTTTTTCTATTTTAACATTTTTGCTATTTTTAGTGGTTTTTTAAATTAATCTTGCATTAATGGATTAGGTTTTTGGTAGCTACTAAATACATAAAATATTGTGTATATATTATATTGTGAATGGTGAAATTAATATAATGAAGTGTTGAAAGAGAATGGTGAGCAGTTCTAGAATCGAGATTGAGAAATTCAACGGTAAAAACTTTGAGCTATGGAAGCTCAATATGGAGGAACTTATTGTAGACTAAGAACAATGGATCGTTGTGGATCCTGGTACATGACCAACTGGTACACAACCTACAGGTACACAAACTACTAGTACACAAACTATTGGTACACAAACTACTAGTATGTTGCAAGAAGATTGGGAGAAGCTAGATAGAAGAGAAAGGAGTACGATTCGACTCTGCCTAACCAATTCAATGTTATTGAATGTTTCAGGAGAATATACATCCAAGGAACTATGGGAAAATTTGGGTAATTTGTATCAGTCAAAGTTCTTGTTAAACAATATATTCCTTTGAAAGAATTTGTATCAGCTTGTGATGGAAGATGGAGATTCTGTGACAGAGCATCTAAATGCCTTCAATACTCTGGTAAGTCAACTTGGATATGTTAATATTGTTGGGTTGTTATATTCTTTGTAGTGAAATTCTAGTCGAGGTGAATCGACTAACAGTTTAATTTGAGGTAGATCAACAACATCGACATCAAGTCGAAGTCGAGGTGGATCGACAACAGGTCGAATTCGAGGCAGATTGACAAAAATTTGAAGGTTGAGGGAGTTGAACGACTAAATTCGAAGTCAAAGATATCCATGGAAATTCAACCGAAAAGAGTTTGAAGTGTGGGCATGAGATGGCTGATTAGAGACCAAATGGAGGCCGAATGGTAAACCCAGCTTGGAGTTGACTATAACCGAATCTTGGGTTTTGTGGGATTTGTATCCAATGATATGCATGGATATGTAAACAGTTTTTGGGACCAATATTTAGGGTTTTTCTTGTTGTAAAGTCTATAAATAGGTGTGTTGTAAAGCCATACAGGTTGTTGTTGTAAGGTAATCGTAGAATGCACTTTTTTAGGTTAATGCATCAGAAGTGTAAGTTGTTGGTGATGCATATGTAAGACAAATTGGCTACAAGGTTGTTCTTACCTGTGCAAGAGGGTATGATGTCGATGGTGTCTTAGGTGTGAACCAAGGTTAGACATGTAACCTTTTATTTTGAATGAATAAGACAACAAGAGAGCATAACTCTCAAAGGAATGTTGGTTTTCCCGGTTAAGGGTTTCCAGGGTAAAATCTCAATGTACTGTGTGATTTCTTGTGTCATTTGTGTTCTTGATTAAATTCTTCATATCTTCTACTAGGATTAGTGTGGAAGTGTCCTTCATTTCCTGAAAAATATAACGCTTGTAGAAGAATATGTTACTTTGTTATTTTCTCTTTCAGAATCTTGGGATAATCTGTTTGTAGAAATTGGTAGTACTACTCAATCTGCATTGAAGTACGAGGATATGGTTTCATCCTTGTTATCAGAAGAGATGAGGTGGAAAAGCATGGAAAATCATAGAAAATATTCTTTATTTGTAAGAGGTCATCCCAAAGATAGGGATACAAGTAAGTCTTCAGGGGGGAAATCTTAATCTAAACATAGATCTAAATCCCCAGGAAAATCTTTGAGGAAATGTTGGAAATGTGGTAAAGTTGGGCATTATAAAAAAGGTTGCAGGTCTAAAAAGTTGATAAAGAAAAGGAATCTGATGATTCCTCTTCCACGGAGGTGAAAACCTCCATAGAAGAAGGAGGTGATGTTTACCTAGAATCTATAGGTACACATGCAAATCGTGATATATGGTTGATCGAATTAGGTGCATTATTAAATATGACTCCTCATAGGGAGTGGTTTAGTGAATATGAAAAGTATGATGGTAGTGATGTCTTCCTAGGAGATGGCTTGACAACCAAAATCATGGGATGTGGAAGGGTTAAGTTGTTGTTGAAATATGGAAGGATTAGAACTCTCCTTGGAGTTATACACACCCCAGATCTAGCCAAGAGCCTAATATCTGTAAGTAAGTTGGATGATGCAGGTGTGGATACTTTGTTGGGAAAGGGAACTTGCAAGATGGTCAGAGGATAACTGGTGTTGATAAGGGGATTTTGATGTCGAAATACGTACAAGTTGTTGGGAAGCACTTATACTAGCGGGTGTAACAATTATGTTGTCCCTAAGCAGAGAAACAAAGTAGACAAGATCCGTAATGTCCCTAGAAAGAATACCATGCTATGGCATAAAAGATTGAGACATATTGGAGAAAAGGGACTCCGAACATTACACAGTAAAGGTATGGTTGAAGGTATGTCTCATTTTACCCTAGATTTTGATTTCTGTGAACATTGCATATATGGTAAAAAAAACGAGTAAGATTCCCATCTGGTGCTAGAAGAGCAAAGGGGATCTTAGAGTCAATACACAATGATGTGTTTGGATTTTTATCACTCTATAATTTACCCAAGGCTGTGAAGGAAGTCACAGAGGCAACATCAAAACCACTTCAAGTCTTGGATCTAACCCTCCAAGAATCATAGAGGGATCTCTCTGTTTGATATAGATTTGTTTGAATAGATATTAGGATAGCTATGATAGATTGGTATTTAGTTTTTAAATGGTTTGGTTGGAGCAGGAGAAAAAGACCATTGGGTAATGGGGTTAGAGAGATTTAATCCAATCAAAGCAGGGTCTACAAGGGATCTTACAAGGCAAGGTAGGCACTGTGATGGATCCTTTAAAGTTTGGTAAATGGTCAAGAAGAAAAAGGGATGGAATCAGATCATAATATGGAAGTTAAGAATCCTGGGAATGACCTTCAGGCAAAAAACATTGATATTGCTTTAAAATGGGAACAAGGTGTATTTAAGAAAATCCTGAGCCTGACTCTCTTTAAAACAACAGAGAAATAAATACATATGAAAAATAGGGAAAACATAATTACGTAGAGGAAAACTTCACCAACATAATGACACAGGAATCCTGTAACTGTAATATTTTTTTATGGAATATGGCTCTGTGAGCCGATTACAACAATGAATGGTCCTTTTTCAGTCATGTTCAACAACCCATACTCTATTAAAAACATGGATATAAATAAATGTTACAATCCTTAGGCTTAGGAGATCGAATTCGATCCACCTGGCCGAAAATAGCAAGTAAATCCCAAAGATTTGGAACTACAAATTTGGCCGAATCTGCTGAAAATAGGGGTACGCTCAGACATTGGTTTCTCCAAATAGGTGACACCTGTGCAAAACATGTAGGAGGCTATTGTATATGAGAATGTTCTATACAAAAACCTCCTTTTTTTTCTCCAATTTTGTCTCCATCTCTTCGAAACATCTTCCGCAAAATCAGAACTGCAACAGGAAAAACCAAAAATCTGAAAAATGAGGCTTAAAGACAGCTTTGATTCTCTCAACTGGTGTACCTGTGAAAAATATGGAAGAGGTTTTTGTTCTTCATCCCATGATGAACAAAAACCTCTCTCGTTTTTTGAAAATATGTCTCCATTTTCCTAGAATCCACTTCTAGATACGAGGTGTTAAACAGACAAAAAACCGAGCGATTTTGAAAAATTGGGGGAAAGTGGTTTTTTGGGGAAAGGTGGTATTCTGGACCCCCCTTGAGGTGGTAAGTGGTATTGGAAGGGGGGGGGGTCCAAAATCACTAGGGGTTGACAAGTGTCCCCCCAATACCACTNCCCCCCCCCCCCTCGTTAAAGCTCGAAAAGCACCCGGGGGGGGGTTCGTTATGATTATTGGATGTTGATTTATTTTCCTTGGGATAAGTGCATAAGATGCGCTCTATGTTTTTATTTTATTTTATTTTTTTAACTTTTGTTTTTTTTATTACATTTTAAATTTTTGTTTTATTAAGTTTTAACTTTTTTGTTTGAACGTTTTTGCGACGAAGTAGAGACGAATTTTCGTCAGCATAGAGTCGTTTTTGCAACCAAGATGAATTATTTTTTTGTCAGAATTCATTCGTTGGTCTAGAAGCCACACATGGATCTTCGTCGGTCTAACGACCGGGAAAAGAAGCCTATTCACAATAGGGAAAAGTTCGGCTAGCGACGAATGTTAGTCGGTCAAACGACTAATATTAGTCACAAGAGTGACCAAGGCAACCCTGGAAAACTTAGTCAATAAACCACTATGAGTCGCTAGAATGACAAATATTAGTCGCTAGAGAGACCAAACCATCAATTAAAAAGTTCAAACGAAGGAGGATCAGTTAGTCTCTAGAACGACCAAGTGACCTAGTTTGCGACCAAATGGCAATACAAGCGACTAACACGTTGGTCGCTCTAGCGACTAACACATTGGTCTCTCTAGCGACGAACACGTTGATGTTTGCGACCATTTGGAAATACTAGCGACTAACACGTTGATGTTTGCGACCAATTGGCAATACTAGAGACGAACATGTTAGTCACTAAAGCAACCAATATTGGGTTTAAAAAAAAAAAAAATTATGCCATTCACATAGGATCTTAACTAAATTTGATAACAGGTATTTAAGTGTGTCCAATCATGATGGTCATGTAATTGTAGGATCTTAACTAAACCTTGATTTCAAAATGGGGTGGATGATATGGTGGAACCATGTGAAAGGAGAACTTGATCAAACAACACAATAAATCAAACAAATTGACAATATTGGAGTTGATAGAGTGAATACCATGT
>JASDQU011103200.1:11057-30187 GCA_032191745.1 Picea mariana
GGGGGGGGGGGGGGGGGTGTTCGCTCCTCATTCTGTCATCTTCCGCCTGAGTTTGCGGGGATATGGGGCATCTGAGCCATTTTTCCTATGCGTCTGCCTCTGCATACCCATGCACAAGGAAGGAAACCCTCACGGGAAGATTGTTCACTATCCATTTTCCATTCTCCATGAATTTTGTTGAGATCTGGGATCAACCTTTTCATAACCTCACACATCTTGGAAAACAAAAAACCGTGAAGCCAACCTGTGTTTTTTTATTGTGAAGACAAAACATCCCTGATATGGCATGAACCGTGTTGTGTCTTAGTGTGGTCTGTTGCTATTTTTGGATGTCCATACTCAAATTCATGTTGCTTTTATTACCCATGAGTTAACCGAATTTTTATTGTTGTTGTTGTTATCCTCACCTTGCGGGAATTGAAGTGGAAGCTAGTGGAAGATTCAGGTGGTTAGGCCCGTGGTTGAAGAGGTAGGATTTTAGGCCTGTGAGAAACTCTTTCCAGGTGAAGGGTTTATTGGGAAGTTGTTTTCTCCTAGAGAGAGTCCAACACCAGCTACGGAGCTCTGAGACTTCTTGATCCGGCCTGCTGCCGAGGCCCAGAGAGGGAGGTGAAGCACTGATGGACTGTTCTTGTGAAGGTGTATACTCTTGGGAGGAACAAACATGTGGGAAATGAGAGTTCGTAAGTAGTAGTCTTAAGAAGGCATCCTGGGAAGAATGATTCTGGTTATTTTGTGCAGTTTCCTTGTAACCGCAGCCTAGTTTAGGATTCCCTTACCTTGGGTGGAGCTTGGTCCCAGCTCGGGGGTGACCCACTGCTAAGAGTGATGAGCAGCATGGTTTAAGGCTGGGAGGTTCTTGGAAGGTCTACACGTGGTAGGTGGAGTTACTACAGCTTCAAAGATAATTATTAATGTTGTACTTAATTTATATGTGATGTTAGTCTGTGATACTTACTATATTATCATGCATTTCATTGTGATGATGCTTACTGTTGATTTCATTAATTTTGTATGATGGAAGTAATTATATGTTACTCTGTTAAGCCATTTAACTTCATTTAAATTCATATTACATAAGTATGAGAATGTTGTTCCATGCAGTAGCGTTTGTCTGTCCAGTGGGATGATGGTCGAGGACATTACAATGATGCTCTAGTAATAATGATTGAATATTTCCAGACTAATCTTCATAAGTATTTATAACATAAATTACCCTTGATACAATTTCAATTACATTTGAATTACTTCCATCATCAATATTATCATCACCATCACTTTGTATATCTTCATGAAATGACTTTTGAATAACATGGAGTTCATTATATTTCAAGTCAACTAATGCATTAAAATATTGATAATGCTCTTCTTTCAAAAATTTCACAATAGAAAGATGACCATGTTCTGATCCAACAAATGGTGATTTTATATGGTCTTCAATATGTTTTGATATTTGCAACTATCTAGATCAACAAAAAATTGATCGTCAAGTCTTTGATCATATTGGAAGTCTGGTGGATTTGCAAGGGTCTCTTCATTTTTACTGTTGTAAGAAACCTCTTCTTGATTCACTTCAAAGTGTTCTTCGCATAAATATTCCTGATCTGTTTGAAGGAGATATTGTTTCTCTACAGATTTTTCTTCATGTATTTTGCCATAATTGCTATCATGTTCCGATTCTTTACAAATGTGTTTTGTGAACTTTATATTGCAACAATTTTTAAAAATGAATTATGATGAATAAACTCTTTTTCAATATTTATGAAAAGGTGCATGGAATTCTTTCAATGATGAAATGTTGGAATGAGGAAGAGATTTGTACCAAAGTCAAGCATCTCCTCCCAATGAAAACATAAACAACTTCATGAGGACATCTTCGTGAGAAATATGGAATTGATCCATAATCTTATAAAACTCAAACAAGTGTTCAACGAGATTTTCATCTTTTCTTTCATTAAAATTAGGAAGATGACCTTCCCATTTTTAATATCATGGACATCATTTGGAAAACCAAAAACATTTGTAAAATCCAAAGGAGAAAACCTCCCAACAATATGAGCAGCGAAAGAACTTGTCATCTTGGAACCAGTGGAGTCTCTAGTGAATCATATGGAGTCTTCGAACCAAGGAGTCACCAGATGAATGATCACAACCAATTGAGTGCATATCCCGTTTCACCATTAAAAAATAAATATGACCTTTGTCGTACCCCAGGGAAGATATAGACCTTAAAAAATGTCCTCGACAACAACGCCAAAAAAATTTGTTGCAAGAGTTGACTCTAGGCTGTAATAGAGCCAATCCTTAGAACATTTTGAAGAAAATATAAATAATTGATTGATCATTTTTTTGGAGGTGTCTAGAACTAGGTCTGAATGAGACTTTCAATCATTACAAATCAGAAATAAAGAGGTATGACCTTGTCTACTAAATCCAGTTAAAATCATGAAGACGGATGGGTGAAATGAGATAAACAAAACTGACTAAGAAGTCATGTATCTAAGAAAATTTGAATCCTTTCTCAATAGAATAAGAACATTGAATTCATTTAAGTTGTCTTCAATAATTAAGTAATAATATCTAATTACAGGACTTGTTTTTCTCATAGCAAAACAAAGGAAAAAATTCTCTCAAAATAAATGCTTTTAAATTAGCTATAGTAAAAGTTTCACTAAATTGTAGCTATTGCATTCTAAATGAATGAATGAACAAGGGAAAATGGACCAATGAGAATTTCATAAACAACAACACAAGAAAAAATCATGGTTTCACTCAACAAGGTTTAGAATCTCTCGGTTTCTGTCAAATATTTCTGAAAGAAATTAGAATTACAAACCCAACACAAAAGGCTCTTGGGCTACCTCCCCTTTAGATTTAAAATAATAATTTTTATATAACATTTCAATTTCCTAGTTGTCACCATTCTCTCGGGAACAAACCTATCCATACATCCAAAACAAATTTGAATTAGTTGCGAGGAATCTGAACGAATCCAACAATATTTTAGATTTGTTGTCGAAGCTGGTATGTAATATACCCTACCACTTGTCTTAAATCTACTTTCATGTTTTGAAATGCAGGATCTAGCCCTTTGAGAATTGTTTTGATGCATTAGAATTTTTAGCTGTTGTTATATGCCCTCAAATCTGGAAATATGGAAATGATTACTCAACTGCTAGTTGATCCTTTTCTACCACTTGTTTACTGGGTATGTTGCCCACCTTTTGTTTTCGAGAATCCTTCTTACTTGATTCTTTGTAAAGTATATTTTACATTCATTTCCTCCATACCTTGCGATGTTGGTTTTTCTTTGAACAAATGATTCTTGGAGATTTGGATCTGTTTTCCAAAAATATCTCTTATGTACTTAATTGATACCATTAAATCTAGAACTGATCGATGAAGGATCCTCTTGAATAATATTTTTCCATCTGTTAAATGCCTTGTTGGAAATAATCCTTGGAAATGCTCTAGAAATCAGTGATTCAACAATTTCTCCTCAATATGATCCCTTAGAATCTAGGGTTTGTTTTCATAGATGATCCATTGTTGATTTGTTCCTTGCCACATATTTAGCTTTAACTAATTAGTGCCCTGTCACTTAATTTTTCCATCAGTGCCTGATTCATCCTTTCTGCAACTCCATTCCGCTGAGGAGTGTATGGAGTAGTCTTCTTCCTTGCTATACCACACTTCTTACAGAATTATCCGAATTCATTTTCACAGAATTCTCCACCATTATCTGTTCTCAATACCTTTATTTTCTTCTCTGTCTGATTTTCTACCAGAGCCTTAAAATATTTAAATTTATCAAATACCTCAGATTTCTTTCTAATAAAATAAATCCATGTGTTCCTTGAAAAATCATCTATGAATGAAACATAATACATAGATTTACCTAGGGATGGAACAAGAACAGGTCCAAACACATCGTTGTGTATCAATTCTAAGATCCCCTTTGCTCTTGTAGCACCAGATGGGAATATTACTCGATTTTTTTTACCATATATGAAATTTTCACATAAATCAAAATCTAGAGTGCAATTAGACATACCTTCAACCATACCTTTACCATGTAGTCTTTGAAGACCCTTTTCTCCAATATTCCCTAGTCTTTAATTCCACAACATGGTGTTCTTTTCTGGGATAGTATTGGTCTTGTCTCCTTCATTTCTCTGCTCAGGGAAAACATAATTGTTACACCCATTAGTATAAGTTCTTCCCAACAACTTCCATATATTTCCACACCGAAATACCCTCATCAACACCATTTCTCCTTGTACCATCTTGCAAGTGCCCTTTCCAAATACAATATCCACTCCTGCATCTTCCATCTTGGTTACAGATATTAGGCTCCTAGCTAGTTTTGGAATGTGCAAAACCCCAGGGAGAGTTCTAATCCTTCCATATTTTAGCAGCAACTTAACTCTTCCAAATCTCAATATTTTTGTTGTCAATTCATCTCCTAGGAATACAACACCACCATCATATTTTTCATATTTAGAGAACCACTCGTTGTGAGGATTCATATGGTATGACGCACCTGAGTCGATCAACCATACATCATAGTCTGGATGTGTACTTGTAGATACTAGGTAAACATCACCTCCTTCTTCAATGGAGGTTTTCACCTCTATGGAAGAGGTACTATCAGATCCCTTTGGTTTTTCAACCTTCTTAGACATGCAATATTTCTTATAATGCCCTTTTTTACCACACTTCCAACATTTCCTCAAAGATTTTCTTGGAGACTTAGATCTACCTGTAGATTTAGATCTCCACCCCGAAGGCTTACCAAGGTTCCTGTCTTGGGTACACCCTCTTACAAATAAATCATCTGTGCTAGGACCATTCATGATTTTTTTCCTCATCTCTTCAGATAACAAGGATGCAACTACATCCTCATACTTCAATGTAGATTGAGTGGTACTAATTATTGCTACAACCAGATTATCCCAAGAGTCTGGCAGAGAACATAATAAAGTAATACACTTATCTTCATCTGCAATCGTAATATTAATAGAGCCAAGTTGACTTACCAGAGTATTAAAGGAATTTATATGTTTTGTCACAGAATCTCCATCTTCCATCCTAAGATGATACAACTTCTTTTGAAGAAACAACTTGTTTACCAGGGACTTTGATTGATACAAATTCCCCAACTTATCACATAGTTCCTTGGTTGTAGATTCTCCTGAGACATTCGACAACACTGAATCTTCCAGGCAGAGTTGAATAGTACTCCTTTCTCTCCTCTCCAACGTCTCCCAATCTTCCTTCAACATAGAAGTAGGTGGTGTACTAGTAGTTTGTGCACTAGTAGGTTGTGTACCAGTCATCTGTGTGCCAATAGGTTGCGTAGCAGTAGGTTGTGTACCAAGATCCACAACGATCCTTTGTTCTTTGTCTGCAATAAGGTCCTCCATATTCATCTTCCATAGCTCAAAGTTTTTATCGTTGAAATTCTCTATCTCGATTCTATAAGAACTCGCCATTCCTCTTTCTACACTCAAATCACCATTGCAAAAGCTCCCACTAAACCCAAGTTTATCATAGACCCAAGATAAACTTGATCTATCAAGACCGAGCCAAACCCTCAATAACAAAGGCGTCCCTCTGAAGCCAAAAATGAGCTTTGATACCAAATGTAAGTTTTAAACCTATGAAGTAAAGCAATGCATATAGATTCTTAAGAAAAATAGAATTTAATCAATGGCTCATTCACATAGTACACAAAGATTTATACCAGAAACCCTATGCTGGGAAAACCTTTCTTATATTCATTATATTTAATTTCACCATTCACTATACAATATATACAATTTTTTTAGGTATTCCGTATATACCAAAACCCTAATCCCTAAAACTGAGATTATTTTTAGTAAACCGCTAAAAATAGAAAAATCCGCTAAAAATAACAAAAACCGCCCAAAAAACAATTTCGGGGCGCTACGCGTAACAAGGGGGGGAATACCTACCCCCTTGGGACACCCCTAGGAAATCACCTAGTGCACATGACACAAACATATCACTACTACGAGGGATCGTCAAACAAAGTTGTCGAATCTTAAGTGCCCACACACACACATGCAAAGAATATAAGACATACCCAACATCAAAGATTGCAGCGCAAAGACAACAATAGACTTTCTGTTTGAGAAAGTGATCACCATATTTCATTGCCCAAGGATTTTGATGAGTGACCAAGGAACTCACTTCATTAAAAACACTATTAAGGCTATGATTGAGTAATTTGAAGTCCATCATCAAAAGAGTACACCATATCATCCACAAGCAAATGGAACAATATAAGCCTTTAACAAAATCCTTGAAAATGAATTGACGAAGATCTATAATGTTAATAGGGATGATTGGGACCTAAAAATACCAAAATTAATGTGGGAATACATGACCACATGAAAATTTTTGACATGAAACATGCCACTCACATTGTCATATGGAAAAGAAGCAGTGGTACCATTAGAATTTTGGGTACCCAGTCTGTGTGTAGTAGAGATTACAAACATGACAGAATGAGGCATAGTATAGGATAGGATGACTCAACTGATGATCATGGAGGAATATAGGATCCTATTAGGTTTCCACCAAGAAGTTCATAAAGAAAGGGACAAATCTTGGCATGACAAACATATAAAGAGGAAAAATTTCAAGGAAGGAGACTTAGTGTTGATGTATGATAGTAAACCCCTTCAGCATCTGGGAAAACTTGTAATGCACTGGTTAGGACCATATGAAGTAAAAATTGTCACAGATGGAGGATATGTACAGTTGAAGGACTTAGGAGGCTAATAAATCAGAGGGATGACCAATGGGCACCGACTGAAGCTGTACAAGCATAGTCGACCACTTGCAACTTGAAAGTCACCGCATAGTAAAAAAGAGAAAAAAAACAAGATATAGTGCACGACATCAAAAGGTAACAATAGAGGCATAGTGTGCAGAAATTAGAAGGAGCTCGCACGCTAGGAAATGCGATCCCTATGGAGATAAGGAAAATTCTCACCAAAAAGTGAAAAAAAGTGGGAAAGGTGGATACGAAAAAAGAATCATCAGCCAACAAAGACTATCAGAATTGAATTCCAAAAACAACTGATGGGACACCACATTAATCGCATCAACTGGAGATGAAAAGGTAAATAAATGGAAAGTATGAAGAACCTAGCAGTTCAATTAAAGAATAATCACAGTAATGTCTTTGAAAAGCTTCACACGACACTGATACAAAGAAAGGACGTGATAGCAGAAAGTTTATTGTGAAATTGGAAAAGGAATAGAGAGATAGAGCATACAAAGTAGAGAGTGAAGGTTGCATAGGTTGACTAGGCCACTGAGCACGGAGAATGAAAAATTTACCACCATGGAACCACCCAAATAGGGAGAACTGAGCCACACTCCCACAGGACCATGAAGTAGTACCAGAGAAAAACTGCAACCACAGGGAAGTGAACAACAACCATCTCAATCCCTAGAAGTCATCAATGTGGAAGAAATCTCATCGCCGGATAGAACACCAGGAATACCCACACCCATTGTGGAAGAAACCCGAAAAACAACACCAATGAACATGGACATTGATATGACGGAAGAGGGACAAGGCCGACAGGATTAGGATGCAGGCAACCAAGTGAAACCCAAAAACCCTATAGAATCCCCGAGAGTCAATGGGACGACTCCAAACTTGGAAGAAATGACCGTGCTCGAAGAATCATAGACAACGACATTGGAAAAACCATAGGATGGAGTAGTGGAAGATTTCACTTGCCGATCAAAGGAGTATGTCGAAGAACGAACAATGGAGGCTAGAACCTTGATTCAGCCATGACATTGAAAGGGAAAGGAGATGGTACCTAGGTCACCATGCATGAAACCCACCACAACAATTGTCTTTTCTCGCATATTAGAAGGGGTATGTGTACCAAAATATTTTTTAGGATACGTAGAGAAATAAAGATACTCAGACCATGAGTAACGGACATGGACAAGTTTTGAGATTTCGTCAAGAAAGTCTACCTATATAATGTGGATATAGGACCCTTTGGGGAACCAATCAATCAACCAGTCCAGTGGGCAACAGGACTGGCCAAAATTGGGATTCTAGGTCTATTGGACCTACCACACTTTGGGAGAGGCCAATATGCAAATAACTATGTCAATACATTGATGGTGGTCACACATGGTGGATATCTATGGCTAGAAGATATTGTCACAACAGACATAGAGCTCATCACACACATCACAAGGATTCCATCACGGGGTGAGGATCCTGCATAGTTCCTCGAGGAAAAAACAAAGGAGAAATCATTGCCAAGGAGATGAAGAAGAAATACGACACCAAAAGGGGGTCACACGAAATCATCATCACATGAATTAGTGATGCCACAACAAGAATGGCCACAAAAATTATGGCATGCAAACTACTCAAGAAATGCCACAAGGAGGAAGTCTCGGCTGGGGTTCTCACAGCTACAGTACAATGTTTCGAGGGAACTACACTTAGTTGGTCCCCTTATTTGTTGAATTTGTTCCTAGACTGTAAGGATGCACAGGATATGGGGAAAACATTTCATTATTCATGGCTACTCATATTGATAGTCGTGATGGGATGGAAGAAGCTGAAGTATTCATTTTTTTCCACTAGACCCAAACCCTACCATGGAGCGTGATACTTATCTCTTGGATCCACTTTGGACGCCATGAATAGAAAAGTGAATGCAAATATGTTCTAAGGTCTCTGTGACATAAAGGACACCATCACCAACACTTGGAGGATAACACCGGAAGTTGTTTCACAGTATCAGGGCATAGCCAAATTCAAAGCTACTAGACATCCGTTGTGTATACATGCACAAAAAGATCCTGACAATCAATGGCTACAACTGCGTTACTGCATCACTGAGGTGGCCATAGAAATGACCATTAAGGTTTGGGAAGATGACTGGAGGATTCCAGTCCTCATTCAAGAAATACCCATAGAGATAGAGGAGGAGGAGGTAAGACAGGAACAAACACATGCTGAGGAGGTAAGACATGAACACACACATGTTGAGGAGGTAACAGTGCCAAAGAAACTCAGGACAGGTAAGAAAAAGGTACAATTGAAGAAAGGGGGTACATCTAAGACAAGTGTCCAGACGGGAAAGAAGAACAACACACAGGCGCCACAGGTACAACAGAAACAAGTGGAGGCAGCACATGGAACTACATCAAGCGCTACTCCACAAGAGAAAGGCCAGACTAAGAGGCCAATCATCTAGATGGGGGGTGATGGAAAGAAGGTGAAGGCACACAAAATTCCCCTAGAATACATGATCATTTAGGATGATGCAGACATGGTGGCTCAAATGATCCAGGATCGCATAGTCGAGGATTTCAAGAATGTTGTGCGCCAAAGGGACATAATTGAAGAAGAGTTGGCACACAAAAGAAAACTCCTCAGGCATCTCAGGCAAGTGTAGACAATTGACAACAACATAGAAACAATCCCATCATCATCATGGATATGAGGTGAATATGGATCAAGAGATTAGGAAAGGATTCAGATGATAGCACAACCGAGATCAACATTTCATGTCACACCCAACATGCTGCACATGGAATAAATATTGGGGAAGACACCCCTAAATGACTTGGATCAACTATAGTTGGGATTGGCGTGGATACCAACCAAGGCCTTGTATAAACTGCAAGTCATCATTACACAGAAGGTACAGTCTTGCGCATGCACATATACAACAAAATTTCCGCAGACAAGGGAAAATTTAGATGATCTGGAATTGATACTCGAGGAGGATAATCTCAAGACAAAAGAAGAGGAGGACCATGTGAATGAGTTGGAGCAGAATGTAGTCGTAGCCTATGAGAAAATCCCAAATAACATGCAGACCACCGAACTCTGGTGACAGAGAATATTGATCATATTGTGTAGACAATCAATCAATACCAACAAGAGGTCAAGAATATTCAGGAGAAGCTCACACCTACCACTCCAATAGAGGTGAGGGAGAAAAGGAAATAGGAGGCAACAACACATATAAAAGAGATTGAATGACAAGTCCATGCGACGACCGACTTGTTTGAGACAACAACATAACTCTGGATAAAGTTGGAAGAGGACCAACAGGTCTAATAGTGGGACCAGAAAGGAGAGAGGATAAGTGAAACTATCTAGGACCTCAATTAGAGGTAGAAGATAATCTCGATCACAGAGTGCATCAAAGGAGCAGAAGACATGGAGAAACTGCAGGTAGAACTCATAGCTATGCAGACACGAAAAAAGGAGCATCGGGCTCAAATGGAACCGCTCCAGGAGCGAGAAACAAAGGTCATTACACAGGAAGAGGAAGCCAAAACATATATGGCACAAACCTAGGAAGAATGTGCAAGGATGGTCAGCGACAAGATTGCAGTGCAGATATTGGACGAACTCAAGGAGAAGACCACGCATGCCCAAACACAAGAAACAAACCTCATGGATAAGTTCTAGGTGATCACAAGAGACATCCACGAAGCACACAAGGGTTAGGTGTCTTGGGACGAGCCACATGTCAGTGTTGGGAGCCTGTTGGAAGCAGGTTGAATAAAAAAAAATGTTATTTTGGGAAGAAAAGCATGAATGAGGAAAGTGACAGCTGGAAGGAAAAGAAGCAATCACGCATGCATGGAAGACCTAATGAAATTAGGGTTATGGATCTTGTAATACATTGTAATTGATGATGATCCAGAAATGTATATATATAGATACCTATGAGGAAAGGAGAAAAAGGTTTTTGAGGGAGAGTCCTATTTTGATAGAGCGTTACTCGCATGAGAAGGAGTAACTAGTTTGTAGTACTCTTTCATATGAACTAATTTTGTAAGTTGTTGAGTTGTAGAGGTTCAGAAGGGTAGATATTGAGGGATATATCACAGGCTGAGGAGCCTAGTGTGATCTAGTCCACCTCATAATAGATCTCGACTCGACCAAGGATGAGTTGTAAAGCATCCGACGATGTAGTTTTGGAACTACCATAATAGAAGAGCTTGAGATCCAGATCTTTGTGGACATAGTCCAGGAGGGAATGAACCACAATAAAACATGTGTTATGTGATTGAATTCTTGTAAGGTCTCTTCCCACAGATCCTTATAAAACACAAGTTAAAATAGAGAATAGAGAAGTGTTATCCTGTATAATTTAATCATCAGCATATAACCATTTATTTGTCAGCAGAAATTAAATTTATGAACAACATGATAATAAATCACATAACAACCACATAACAAAGCATATTCAATATCTTAATAATAACCACCTAACATAGCGTAATCATTAAAATGCATACCTCTGACTGATGTTATTTCCCCAATCTCTGTCTGTCCTCGCTGCAGCTCTGCCCGAACTCTGCCCAAAACTGAATCTTTCCTCCCTGCCAGCTAGGAACAGAGCCTATCTGACTCCCTAGCTCCAGGATTCCGTGAGGATTCTTGGCCCCCGAACCCAAAACTCCCAACAACTGATGCTCCCCTGTAAGAGTCCACCCAAACTCCAAACCGGAAAAATACCAACCAAAAAATACAGTCCCTAATCTCAAATAATGCTTCCTTTCCCCAAATTTCAAAAAGTCCCTCTCCCGAATGCCTCTACCCTCTCATATCCCCCTCCCATTCACCGCCTCCTCCCTTCATTCAATTCCACCCACCTTATCCCTCCATTTAATACCTTATCCCTCCATTCAATTCCTTATCCCTCCATTCAATGCCTTATCCATTCATACGTTAAGTTTTCTATTAAATAAATTAAAAATTATTAAGCCTTTAATTCGTTACCCAAAAATTAAATGAGTTAATTAATTAATTAATTAATTAATCAAGATATATTAAACAATAATTAATTAATTAATATTATTAATTAATATTATGAATAAATAATCATCATTTAACTAATACACATTAGGAAAGTTAATTATTTAATTAATTATACTTGATAAACCTTAAGCAATTATTTAACTAGGGTTGTTACATACACCCACCCTTTAGGAAACTGCGTCCCGGAGTTAAATTATTTTATGATACAAGGGAAAAGAAACATGGTTCACACATTCATAACAAATAACTGACATTATTAGTATGTAAGACAAGAAAACTCATACATACTAGTGTACATGTGCAAGAAATGCATGTGTAGCTAGTACATACAAGTCTCGTTCATGTACTAATAACAATAACTATCATCTCTATAGTAGTTTCCATATGCATCCAATCCATTCAACAAGACTATTCATTTTATAAAAGACAATAGACCAATCAAATGTTTGCGAAATCCTTTAATTACAATTATCTATCTCAACAATGTTATTTAGACAATTGTAGTTTAGTTACATAATCATGAATATTCATATATATCCATTTTCTTTTTAGAAGGAAAAACAATAAATTCCACCATAAGACAATCTCCATACACTCTCAACTATTTCTACTCATCCTTCCTCCCTAGCTTACTTCCATCTTCCATTCCTATCCTTCCTCTGTTGAACTATCTTGGAGCATCAACTATATTGAACTAACTCCAAATAGAACCCGTAAGCGGAAGTGTCACTATCTTGACCAAGCTTCCCCAACAGGAAACTGACAGTCATCATCACGCGCCTAGGGGAGAGTGAGCTAACATTGTCCTCCCATGACTCCAGGTTTCGGAGGATACACGGTGGGAAATGCCTCCACCCCTCCTAATCATGACTACGGTCCACACCCTACAATGGGATGTATAGTGGCATCGTGTTGCTGGGAGTTTTTTCATCGTCTATTCAGTTTTGGGTAGTCTCACCACCTGAAATCCTGCACTGGTCCACATATCATAGCAATGCATCCAAACCAATATAATTTCACATACAAAGATTCATACCATATTTTTTCTCGACTAGTGGTCATGACATCCACTTTAATCATCATTATCCCTTGGCTATTTCATAGCCCATAACCTCCAGATTAGTCTGTAACACAAACTCATACACATCTATGCATTATTATCATGTAATTACATACAACTATGATCTCAATTCAGTATCCCCGTACCAACAAATTTAACACCAAAGTTTTCAAGTTAGAATAGATCTCATAATATCCCATAATTCAATTAACGTTACCCTTTCATAGAATTGTCATTTACATAATAGTTTGCATCATTTCCAACATCATTTAAATATCATTTAAACCCTCATAGGATACACATTCACACTATATATCGCATCATATCCATCATTATCAATAAAATTTAAACATTCATAGAATTTACATTCACATAGTAGATTGCATCATATCCATCATCATCAATAACATTTAAACATTCATAGAATTTACATTCACATAGTAGATCACATCATATCCATCATCATAAATAACATTTAAACATTCATAGAGTTTACATTCACATAGTAGATCGCATCATATCCATCATCATCAATAACATTTAAACATTCATAAAGGTTCATACGTCTTAAAAGTTCAAGTGCATTATTTAATAGTTTCACTTATGAATAGAAAATAAAGGTGTGTATGCCTCAAGTAATCCTGGTTGTCTAAGTCAAAAGGTGGTGTTACATACACCCAACCTTCGAGAAAAATATTCTCGAGGTGGTAAAAAAAGTGAGGGATAATCTCGTCGTAGTGTCTCGGCATCCTCCCAAGTAGTAGATCCTAGACTATACTTGTCCCACTGGACCTTAACTTGGTCTACCAGACGGTTCCTAATCTGTTTGACTCTATGGTCCAATATGGTTCTACCGTGAGGGTTTTTGTGTCTGATACCTACAATTCCTTCCAATTTAGTTTATGTGATTCATCAACAACATAATAACGTAGAACAAATACATGAAAAACATTATGATTTTTATGCAAATGGGTTGGCAATACAAGATGATAGGCAACGGGTCCAATTTTCTCTTGGATTTTGAATGGTCCTATAAATCAAGGTGACAACTTTGTCCCCTTCCCAAATCGTATGGTACTCCTATTAGGCCTGATATGAATGAAAACCTGGTCTCCCACTTTATAACTTCGGTCAGTCCTATGTGCATCTGCATAACTTTTCTGCTTATTCTGTGCTTCCTTTAGTCTCTTCCTAATCTGAATCACATGTTCCTCCATCTCTTGAATCAATTCTTCCATAATTGTTACTCGGTCTTATAATCTTTCCCAACTCAATGGTGTCCTGCATGGCCTTCCATACAGAGCTTTGTAGGGTGGCATTCCAATGGAGCTATGAAAACTGTTGTTGTAGGCAAACTCTACCAAAGGTAGGTACTTCTCCCAATGGGTTTGATTATCCATGACATACATCCTAAGCATGTCTTCCATGATTTTATTTAGTCTCTCATTTTACCCATCTGTTTCAGGATGATAAGATGTGATTAAGTTCAACTGAGTCCCCAATGCTGACTGCAAACTTGTCCAAAACCTAGAAGTGAATCTAAAGTCCCTGTCTGAAATGATATTCTTAGGTATCTCGTGCAAACAGACAACCTCACTTTCAAACACGCGTGCTACATCAGTGACATTGTAAGTGTCTCTAACCGAAATAAAATAAGCACTCTTGGTTAACTTATCAACTATCACAAGAATGCCATTGTGTCTATGAGATGTGAGTGGAAACCCTACAACAAAATCCATAGATATGACTTCCCACTTGGACATAGGAACATCATGTGGTTGTAGGAGGCTTGCTGGGTGGTGGTGGTTAGCTTTCACTTGTTGACACTCTAGGAACTTGGCGACAAAATGGACTACATCGCACTTCATTCCTACACAGAAGAAGAGCTTCCTCATGTCTGTGTACATTTTCTTCACCTCTGGATGCACACAATAAATTTTATCTATGGGATTCCTTCAGTATGATGCTTCGAATATCCCCATTTTCATGGATGTACATCCTTCCTCAATATCTCAATAGTCCGTCTACTTCTAGACTATATCCTACATACTTTGGATCTAGTTGCCTCCCACTCCGGAGGTTTGAAGTAACCTTTAAATACCAACTGTCTCCTTGGAGTTGTGTCAACACATGTTCCCTCGGATTGACCTTTAAGGGTACCAAGGAGAAGACACGTGGTCTCCTACTCAAGGCATCTGCAACCGCATTCTCTTTTCCTCTGATATATGAAATACCAAAATCATACTCACTCATAAACTCACTCCATATCCATTGCCTAGAATTCAGATCCCTTTGACTGAAGAGATGTTTTAAACTTTGATGGTCTATTTTGAGCTCAATGTTTCACCCCACAAGATAGTGCCTCCAAATTTTCAGAGCTAGCATTACAGTTGCCAACTTTAAATCATGAGTAGCATAAATCTCTTCGTGTTTCTTCAACATCCTTGATGCATAAGCTATCACTCCTCCATCTTTTATTAGCACAACCCCCAACCCTTGCTTCGAGGCATCCGTGCATACTGTGAAGTCCTTTTCCATATATGACACTTGTAGAATTGACGCACTAGTTAGTAACCTCTTAAGTTCTATGAATGCACTATCACATTCTTCTGTCCATTCATACCTGGCCCCCTTGCACTGCAAAGTGGTGGTGGGTTTCTCTATTTTAGAGAATCCTTCCACAAATCTCCAATAATAACCTGTTAGCCCCATGCATCTTCTCACCTCATGGGCATTTTTCGGCACTGGCCATTCCATTATGGCCTTTACCTTTTTTGGGTGCACAGAGATTCCTTCACCGGAAATGATATGACCTAAATAGTGTATTTATCTCTGGAAGAAGGAACACTTCGACAACTTCCCATACAATGTGTTCTCTCTAAGGCAGGACAACACCACTTGCAAGTGTTCCTCATGTTCTCTTTCGTTCTTGGAATAGATAAGGATGTCATCTAGAAATACTTATACAAAATAGTCTAAGTACTTCCAAAATACGTCGTTCATGAGGCTCATGAATACTGTTGGTGCATTGGTCAATCCGAAAGGTACTACAACAAACTCATAACGCCCAAGTTTGAAAGGCAGTTTTAGGAATATCACCTTCCTTAATCCTTAACTGGTGATACCCTGATCAAAAATCAATCTTTGAGAATACCATTGCTCCTTTCATATGATCGAAGAGGTCATCTATTTGTGGCATTGGGTACCTATTTTTTACTGTAGCATGGTTCAAGTCCCTATAATTTATACACAATTGTAAGGAACCATATTTCTTCTTTACAAAAATTATTGGTGCACCCCAAGGTGAGACACTGGGCCTTATTAGCCCTAAGTCCAGTAACTCTTTCAACTTCATTTGCAACTCACAAAGTTCTGGCATTGTCATCCGATATGGAGTCTTGGAAATTGGTTCTGCACCAAGTTTTATCTCAATGGTAAAATCAAGCTCCCTCTCAGGAGGTAACTTTGGTAACTCGTTTGGAAAAACATCCTTAAATTATGACAATACCGGGTACTAATTCAAGGAGGGTCCCTTTCTTTCATTCACCGCTTCCACTACATATAGTTGACACCCTTTCCTCATGCACTGCTTAACCTTCATAGTTGAGATAAAGCATAGAGACACCCATCTCTGTACACCATGGATCTCTACTGGTCTTCCTTCATCGTCGACACAAAGCACCCTTTTTGCAAAACAATCTACCAAAGCTTGATGAGCTTCTAGCCAATCCATTCCAATGATTAGGTCATATGAATCGAGAGCAGTAACATATAACTTCAACCTGGTAGTACACACTCCCAGGTCTACTATACAATTATCAACACTAGGTCCCACCGCTTGTTTTTCTCATGAAGCCATCTCGACTTGTTTAAAGTCGTCATGCTCGTAGGCTGCCAACCCACTCTTTTCTAATGCAGATGGTGAAATTGAACTATTTGTAGCACCAGAATCAAATAAAATCTTAACATTGATATGATTTAGCATACCTGATGACTCCACCACAGTGGATTGATGTTCTTCCTGGCGATTATTAACCGTTGCGTAAATCTGGTGGCTGCCACTTGCTCTTCTCATTGGGGCCTTTCCTTCTCTATGCACAAATCATGATTGTAACTTTGGGCAGTCATGCCGGTAATGGGGTCCTCCACATTCCCAACAAGTAACATGAGATTGAATCTGCACACTATTCTGTGACTTTCTCTGAAATGAGTTCCTTCCCCTTGAACCCCTGCCCCTACTAGCTTCTCCCTGAGATGGTAGTGGACCTGCCTACGTCATTGATGATGAATGGGATGTTGCACTTGCTGCAATTGAAATCCTTGTGGCTACTGTCCTTGGTGTGACTCCATTACCATATGGAGGTGGCCTTGAGCCCCCTCCCCTGGGAAATTTCCTAGGGGCCTTCTCCACAAATCCAGGACGATGCGGAAAGGTTGGTCTCCTACCTTCGGTTAAATTCATGTGTTCCTCCACATAGCACGCATTTTCCATAGCTTCTACTACTGAAGACGGTTTCCACATCCGCACCATAGCCCTTATCTTAGGGTTTATGTTAATCCCTAATATTGGATCATTACCCCTTAATTGGGGCATATTATATTAGTACTATTATTTTTTTTATGTCAGATTTAGGCCATTAGTTGTAATTATACCTCCTAGTCTCCTATATATACCAATGAGACATTTTCATTTTGAATGATTAGGTACTTGAACATTTAAGTGGGGTAAAAGGAGGTTGCCCCCTCGAAGAGGATTATTATCTGAAATTGTCTCTTTTTCAAGGCATTGAGTACTTTTTCTGAGGTTTTTCTATGCTATATTGATATTTGGTTCCTAACATATGGTATCAGAGCTCAAGTTCTTGGGGTTTTGCTGCTACATCTAATATACCTTGGAATTTTTTCTATAACATTTTTTCTACAATGTTTAAGAAGGAATTTATTGGAGGATATTTAGTAGACAGATCAAGGTATGTTGGGTTCAAAATTCATCTCCTGAGGCCTTATACTTTAGGAGATACAACCTGTACAAGATAGGGCTCTAGAATCATCCTGAATTGAGGCATTGCATAATTTTAGCTATAAATACTTTTCTGTAATGTTTCAGACCCTAAAATCTGGAAGATATTTACAGAAATTAGTAAGGTATCTTTGGTAAAAATTTCAGCTTCTGGGTCATCTTAAATTTGTAG
Organism: Picea mariana; assembly: GCA_032191745.1. NCBI lineage: Eukaryota > Viridiplantae > Streptophyta > Pinopsida > Pinales > Pinaceae > Picea > Picea mariana. Next base: position 29,173 of record JASDQU011103200.1, read on the forward strand.
ATACACCCTGTGTAAGATAGGGTATCTGACTAGTCCTATTGACTAGTCTCAAGAAGGTGTTTCATGTAAAACAATCATAACTTCTTCGTATAGTATCCAAATTGAGTGGGATTGTTTCTGTTGGATCGTGGACAGTCTGTAGTATTTCTGGTGTGAGTTTCAGAATTTTGTATCAATTATTTTGTGAGGGGCACGCTATACAAGTGAGATCTCCTGGAAATGCCAAAAATTGACAAGTTGTAGGAAATTTACAGTAAATTCCACTTGGCACATCCAATTTTGATCAGACCTATGGCATCGCAGAGAAGAAATATCAAAGAAATATATAAATGAAATTTTCATACCCAAAAGGGCTGAAATTTGGGAGATACAATAAAAGAAATATTGTCTAGCAGAACCACCTCAAAATCAAGGTTCAAAAGTGATACTTGGCCAACATACCACCAAAAAAGGGAACTTCTACACCAAATAAGCCTCCAGACAATCCTACTTGGAGTCTTGATGAAGGTGAAGAAATGTGTAGGGACATAAATGAACTACAAAATAAGATGGATTCAATGGAAGCTATGTTGGATACTAAGATGGATGGTTTAAAAGGGGATATCATGGAAGTATTGAAAAATTTTGTAACAGAGAAGACACCTGAAAGTGAAAATGCATCCCATGAAATTCATAATGAGGACACAAGGAAGGTGAATCAAGAATGGAGAAACTCTGACTTTGGTTTGAATACCAACCATGTTCCTAAGACTGATATGAGAAATTTTGATGGCAAGGACCCAATCACATGGATACTTCAGATGGAACAATTCTTTGATCTCCATAATGTGCCACATACACAAAAGGTACGAATTGCTTCTTTATATTTGGAACCTAATCAACTTGTATGGTATCGATGGCTTTGTTCTCGCAAATCACTCATTACTTAGAAAATTTTCACAAAAGAAATGATAGCACACTATGAGGATACAAGGAGCAATACCTTCTTTAGCCAATTGATAAATCTCAAGCAAAA
>JASDQU011103201.1:9852-30344 GCA_032191745.1 Picea mariana
TGAAATAAAATGACATGAAGCAAATACAAATATTGTAATAACTTGCATGAAACTACTACATGAACTTGTAAACTACTATAGAAATGAGAATATCATAAAAAAGAGGGTTCTTTTCATTACTTCCATAAGTTCTACATTGAGTTCTACACTTAAAAAAACACGTCAAAACCATTACCTTATCATTGTCCTTTCGCCAGACACATTAGCCCATACAACTTGATAAGAGTTTTCCACGAGATGCATTTCCATCACCAAGACCTGCATTAATTATAAATGACAAATTCTTTATATGAGTAAATAATATATAAGCAAATAAATAGGCATTTAGTTATGTAAAATACTCTTGAAAAAACTTAAGTGGTCGCATACCTTAACGAGCTTCTCTTTGTTTCGAGAATAGGTTATTCTCTATTAAATAGGGCCAACCACGTGAAGATGGAAGCTCATATGGCCCCTGCCCCGACCCCCCCCACATCGCTCTCAATTCCCCATACCCAACAAATGATTTTGTTTATATAGAAAACATATAGACATTCATGCATAACTAGGATAGCCATCAAAACATATGAACATATAAACATTAAAGCATAATGTTGTAGTTCATATAAAAAATGTTTCATAATAGCAACATTAATAAACATCCAAATACAAGTCATGAATTTATACATCTATTTTTTCTTTGATTTATGTTTTTTTATATTAAAAAAATTGATGATTGGGGTATCATACTCATCCTTTGACATTGTATTTCTTGCGCTTTGTCCTTCTATTGTTTGTGTTTCCATGCGCTCATGTACCATACTTCTGGTATGTCGCTGAGAAGGGCATGGAGACATCTGTGTAGGGGCGTGAACTGAAACAATAAAAATGATCATATAATATGTTGAAATATAATTGAAATAACTAATTCATTATTTTGATTAACTTTACAATATTGCTCTTTACTTGTCTGTGTAGCTGTGACAGTTGGTGTGTTAATTTCTTGTTCACTTGGTTCCTCTCATAGTTCACCCTCTTGAGATACATGCTCTTCCATTTAAATAAGATAATATATAAGTATACGTCATGAAATAAATATCTACAATCACAATAAATATTTCTAATTCTGAAACATACATACCGGAATGGGTACTCTGCTCTCCACTATCATTGGACATGTGCACCCTTGTATGACGTGGTGTCTGCTAAATACTGCTAGATTCACTGCTGCAACTGCACTGTTGCTTGAAAACCAACATAAATACTTAGTGAAGGGTGATATAATAAAATATGAGTAGACTTTACAAGTATGCTACTGCGGTTTACTCATTCATTTTATTTACTTGCGTGGTTGGGGAGATTGGAGTCTTTCCCAAGCTTTTCCTATATTCAATCACACTTTTAAAACCATGCTTGTAACCAATCTTTAAGTCCTCCTCGGTGGCGACAGTGTTGAACATATTTAACTGCAATGCATAACACCATTAAAATTACCAATAACAAAAACATATATTTGTTCGCTACTGTTAAATAAATATTAACCATAGTTAATCATTTAATTCTTACGATTTGAGATTTTAGTTTTCCATAGCCACCCTGGCCTAGTTTATGCTTCCCGTGCTTTTCCATTCTAGCCTTGGCTACTTTGGAGGTGTTAGGTAGCCTATATATGGATTTTTTGAAAAAAATTAGATATCAGAATTGTTACTTAAAACAAGAAAGAAAAACATAAATGCGCATATTTCAATAATAATATGACATGTGTTGTACCTTGCTTGACCATCTCGTGGATGTCTTCCTTGTTTTTTAAACAATTTCTCCTTTGCATCCTCTATTAGGGCCTTCCACTCTTTCTCCGAAACCATGGGAGGGAGCTCATGCTTGAGGTCTAATTGCGATCTCTCCCTATATTGGGCCCTGATATATTTTAAATTCTCACTAACTAACTTTGTAACCACTTTCTTGTTGAACATATTGCCAAACAAGTTTACCATGTGGTCTACCAATTCATCTTTCTTTTTTCTATCTTGGCCATTACACCATGTGCGAATGGTGGGGCCAAACAACTCCAATGCTTTTAAATTGAAATGAACATTTGTTGAGATTATTATAAATTAATGGATAACAAGTTTCTGTAGAAAACTTTGTTTCCTATAGAAACGTGTTATCCATTAATTTATAATAATCTCAACAAATGTCCATTTCAATTTCATGATAAAAATGAATCAATTAATTAACAAATACTTGCAATCTTCTGAATCTTGATCATAACACATGCGTCATCCGCTAGAAAGGTGAGATCTAGTGATCAAATTCTTTAAATTCATTTTTCTCCATGAATAACTTCCTCTCCATCTACAATACATTCATCTTTGGAGTCATGTGGAGTCCAGGCTCCAACTCATCATGCTCTGGTGTGTCATGCCGATCAACATCATTGCACTCATCAATGGATTCGAGGGGAACCTCAGGAGGGTAAAAAAGCCTCACTTGTACTTTGCTATGTCAAATTTTTTGTTGCATTGTACCATCACTGCTACCTATAGCAGTTGCATGCTCGGCAGGTTCCCGAGGCATGGGGCTTAAAAACTCCTACAAACAAAAAAAATTACTTGATCAAATCATATAGAAAATATAAAACAAAAAAACAAATATGAAATTGTCATAGCTAATAAAAATATGTGAAGATGCCACTTACCCCAAAATTAGTTATTAGATTTTGTAGTTCTACAATTCTTTCCCTGTACTCCTGTGTCAGGGGTATTTTGCGAAAGAAACCTAGATATTCTATGTTTTCCTTCTTCAAGGCCTTCACGACAGTTGCTATTGGGTTAGTGGAATAAAATATTTCATCCTCATCAAGATCCTCAGTGGGTGCCTTCCCATGTTGACCATGCCACAATACATCGATGAATAAAATTAATGAGATGAACTTCAACATTTGAGAAATTTAGTTATTGTAGTCATAAGTTATTACTATATTTAACATTTACCTGCTGAGGCACATTAGGTGCCTTTCCACGGTCACCCTGGACAGATGTAGCGGGTGATTTTCCATGGTCACCCTGGACAGAAGTTGACACAATAAATCAATCAAAAAAAGTTATGAAATTCAACTGTAACATTAAACAAATGAAATGTTGCAGTAATATCAAAAAATAAATAACAAAATTTCAGAATTTTAGTTTTTGTAGTCATAAGTTGTTACTATATTTAAAATTTACCTATTGAGGAATAATGGGTGCATTTCCACGGTCACCCTGGACAGATGTAGCGAGTAAGTTTCCATGGTCACCCTGGACAGAAGTTGACACAATAAATCAATCAACAAAAGTTATGAAATTCACCTGTAACATTAAAAAAATGAAATATTGCAGTAATATCAGAAAATAAATAATGAAATTCCAGAAATTTAGTTGTTGTAGTCATAAGTTGTTACTATATTTAACATTTACCTGCTGAGGCACAACGGGTGCATTTCCACGGCCACCCTGGATAGATGTAGTAGGTGATTTTCCATGGTCACCCTGGATAGAAGTTGGCACAATAAATCAATTAACAAAAGTTATGAAATTCACCTGTAAAATTAAAAAAATGAAATATTGCAGGAATATCAAAAAATAAATAATGAAATTTTAGAAATTTAGTTGTTGTAGTCATAAGTTGTTACTATATTTAACATTTACCTGCTGAGGCACAGTGGGTGAATTTCCATGGTCACCTTGGACAGATGTAGCGTGTGATTTCTCATGGTCACCCTAGACAAATGTTGACACAATAAATTAATCAACAAGAGTTATGAAAGTAATTGTAACATAAAAAAATGAAATATTACATTAATATCAGAAAATAATGAAAAATGAAATATATGCAGTAAAAAATTGAAATATTGCAACGATAAATTATAACAATGATTGATCAAAGGTTGAGTTGAATGGTATGTAAGATATTTACCCCCATAGATGCACCCCCTCCATCTATTTTATTTAAGTTGTAATTGATCAACAACTCTTCACCTGGAACTATTATTTTTGTTGCACATACAAATATACGATTTCCTTCGAGTCCCTCAAATATGAAATTCATTTTTTTAGTTGTTTCCATTGGTCATGTACTATTTATAAAGACCGCAATGTTTCCAGAAGCTTTTGGGCTTCCATCAATATACATAGTTTCCCCTTTATTTTGATCGTTATCTACTAGTTGTATATAATTTGCGCCAACTCTGTATCTCCGCATACTTCGCATATATCAGACCAACATCAACCAATGATTGTATTTGTATAATGGTCCGACATACTCCATCAATTCATTTATAGTGCCATAGCCGACCTTTATGCCATCCATGGAAAATAACCCCAATCCATGTAAGGACGAAGGAGCAATGCAATACATCCTCCCACTGATGAAGAAATATGTGTCCACTTCAGGTAGCTCCTTAGGTGCCCTTCGTTGTACTAGATTTCTATACCTCAAGGAAAACTCAATGTCACCTATGCTCCCAGCATCATAATTACATGACCCTCCCTTGGCAATAAAAAATTGCATGCATATACAAAATATTTTCCTTACCTTTTCATATCTAGTTGATCTAGAATCGGTAGATCTAGTACAACACGTCTCACTTTCAACCTCTCTTAGTATATCTTGATCATCACTCGAGGAAGATAGATTTGAAAAATACCTATTTGGTGGTAACTACACTCGTTAAAACAAGAAGATAAGTTATCGTGCGAATAAAATTTTGTGGTACCAACACTCGAAAAAATGAGAAGATAAGTTAGCGAACAAATATTTAGGGAACCCATGTTTTCCTTGGAGAATATTCTTGATTCTATTGTATGTAACAAACTTATTGGGGTCCTTCTTTACTTGATTCATATCATACTTGGAATCCTATTATTGTTATCTTGGTATGCTTTGGGGTGTGAGTCTTCTATTTTATAGACTGGCATTAAAGTCCCAACATTAGAGGTGTATGAAATTCGTTAGGATAGAAAGAGGCATTAAAGTTGCAACATTAGGCTTGGGATTTGATGTAGATAGGGTGATGTATATGTCAACTATTTTGGGTGAAACAAGGTGCTATTATTTCACACTAAGGAGGTCCTTCAAGTGAAGTTGTAGCATGGATACTGTGTTGGTAAGCATGTGCAACATAAGAAAATTGTTTCCATGCAAGGAACCAATTGGTCCTTGTAGAAGGAGGTCATTCACACATCCTCTTGTAACAAAATCCAACATTGACACATCCTCTTGTAACGAAATCCAACTAGAGATAAATCCATAGAAAGAACTCAAGCCAGTAACGAAATCCAACATTCATAGTTAGATCCATGTTCAAGACAAACATAAAGATGGCACATTGTTCTAGATTGGTCCTCTAATATTTTGGAGACCAAAAAACCTTTTAACGGGGAGGCCTGTAAACATTAAGTTGCATAAATTTGCATAAGTTTCATAGTTTCATAAGTTGCATAAAGTTGCATAAGTTCCATAGTTGCATAAACTTGCATATAGTTGCATAGTTGCATAAGTTGCATAGTTGCATAAAGTTGCATAAGTTGCATAGTTTCATAAGTTGCATGTTGCATAAAGTTGCATAGTTGCATAAGTTGCATAAATTTGCATAAGTTGCATGTTGCATAAAGTTGCATAAGTTGCATTGTTGCATAAAGTTGCATAGTTTCATAAAGTTGCATAAGTTGCATAGTTGCATGTTGCATAAAGTTGCATAGTTGCATAAAGTTGCATAAGTTGCATGTTGCATAAAGTTTGATGTGTTGATGTGTTGATGTTGCATAAGTTGCATGTTGCATAAAGTTTGATGTGTTGATGTGTTGATGTTGCATAAGTTGCATGTTGCATAAAGTTTGGAATCCATAAACCTTGACTTTGAAATCCATCAAGTTTGTCCCTAGATGGTTGTGCCCTCAAGGAAGGACTGACCCTCATTCCCCATGCTAGCTAGTTGAGAGAGTTGACTGGTTGGGAATTCTCGGGATTTCCTTGGATGTTGTACTTGGTAAGGATGCCCTTATTTTGTATCAATTCCTATTTATTTATATTGAAAACATTCCTTCCTTTATACAAACCTTGAAACATGCAAATATGATGAAAAATGATTGTCAATTGTTTTCCAACTAAATGTGGAGTAACATAGAGAAGCGAATTAAACTAGAGTTGTAGGCTATGCATACCATTAATTAATATCAATGGTGAAACTAGTAGGTTTTCCATATACAAATAATAAGGATTGGACAAATGTTGAATGAGAGATATGGCATATGAGAGCTGCATAGAGAATCACTTTAGAGATAATCCCATGAGTATGCAGATGAGGGAATTGTAATGAGGGATCATTGGTGTAGTGAAAGGAGGATTGTCACTCATTATGGGGCCTTGGTGACCCATTGTGAAAGAGGATGTCGTAGACATCAAACAGGTGATTCAAAATTGTTATATCGTAGACATCAAATTGGTGATTCTTGAGATTGATATTTTTACTCTCTCTTTCAAATCCAACTAGAGATAAATCCATAGCAAGAACTCGATCCAGTAACGAAATCCAACATTCATAGTAAGATCCATGTTTAAGAGAAACATAAATATGGCACATTGTTCTAGATTGGTCCTCTAACAGTTTGAAGACCAAAACGCCTCTTAATGGGGAGGCCTGTAAACATTAAGTTGCATAAAGTTACATAAAGTTGCATAAGTTTCATAAGTTGCATGGTTGCATAAAGTTTCATAAGTTACATAGTTGCATAAAATTGCATATAGTTGCACAATTGCATAGTTTCATAAGTTGCATGTTGCATAAAGTTGCATAAGTTGCATAAGTTGCATAAGTTGCATTGTTGCATAAATTTGCATAGTTGCATAAAGTTTCATAAGTTGCATAAAGTTGCACAAGTTGCATAGTTGCATAAAGTTGCATAAGTTGCATAGTTGCATGTTGCATAAAGTTGCGTAGTTGCATAAAGTTGCATAAGTTGCATGATGCATAAAGTTGCATAAGTTGCATGTTGCATAAAGTTTGATGTGTTGATGTTGCATAAAGTTTGTAATCCATAAACCTTGACTTTGGAATCCATCAAGTTTGTCCCTAGATGGTTGTGCCCTCAAGGAAGGAGTGAACCTCATTCCCCATGCTAGCTAGTTGAGAGAGCTGACTGGTTGGGCATTCTCGGGCTTTCCTTGGATGTTGTACTTGGTAAGGATGCCCTTATTTTGTATCAATTCCTCTTTATTTAGATTTAAAGAATTCCTTCCTTTACACAAACCTTGAAACATGCCAATATGCTGAAAAATGATTGCCAATTTTTTTTCCAACTAAATGTGGAGTAACATAGAGAAGTGAATTAAACTAGAGTTGTAGGCTATGCATACCATTAATTAATATCAATGGTGAAACTAGTAGTTTGTCCATATATAAATAATAAGGATTGGACAAATGTTGAATGAGAGATATGGCATATGAGAGTTGCATAGAGAATCACTTTAGAGATCATCCCATGAGTATGTAGATGAGGGCATTGTAATGAGGCATCATTGGTGTAGTGAAAGGAGGATTGCAACTCATTATGGGGCCTTGGTGACCCAATGTGAAAGAGGATATCGTAGACATCAAACAGGTGATTCAAAATTGCTATATTGTAGACATCAAATTGGTGATTCTTGAGATTTGATATTTTTACTCTCTTTCAAATCCTTTAATGCATCACCAATACTACATAAAGGATTTGCGTTCATTATTTCCAATGATTGAAATTATTTTGAATATGAAGAGGATAACTTCATATCATAACTAGGATCCATTTTCATGTCATTATAAGGGACCATCGATGGCTTATAAAAACTTTCACTAAATGTAGTACCATTCATAAAATCACCCCCCTCTCTATTAATATCTCTAGGAATAATATCATTCTACAAATAAAAAAGAACACCATATACTAAGGCTTGGTTTGTTGCATTTAGATTTTAATTTTTTTAATTGAATTGGAGTATATTGAGAATTTGGTATTTTATGATTAACATCCACTTAAGAGGAAATTTCATTAGATTCAATTGAATAGTGAGATCCTCTACAAGGATCTTCATTGATTTCAATAGTTTTAATAAGTTCATGTTGTTGTATCTCTCAAATTTGTTGAAAATGAAATCTTATGGTGGTGATAGTATCCCCATCAGACAGAATAAGCACAGTGGTCCATCACCATGAGGGAAAAGTTTAAAAAAACCTTGAAAGATAACTTCTATCCCATGGGACACCTTGATGATGCATACATACAGTGACAAAGATTGTACTTAAAGAAAGTCTAGTTTATTCTAAATTACTTCATTGCAAAGTACCACCAAACATTGATTAAGGTGAATGATAAAATCCCTAAATGCTTGAGGGTTCTCAAAATCAATGAATTCTTGCACTAGTACTTTATGGAAGAAATGGAATTCCTAACTATGAACAAGTTGGGGTGATGCTTATTGCAATGAATTTGGAAGGGAAGTTCAAGAGATGTAGTGGACCCAACAAAGAATGCAAATCCAAAGGGTGGAAATCATAGTTCCATTAAGAAAATATCCACTTGATTTGTTGCATTTATCCTCAACACCCTATTGTGATTTTTATTTGAAGAATTATTTTGTGACCATCCGGTTTGGTGAAATTATACATCTTGAGCCATGCACAAGAATCTCAACTCAAACAAATTCTCGTCATTATAAATGTGAAGTGAAAGGCGGAGATTGGTAAACAAGGTTTCTTGGTCACAAGTTATATATCCAGATGCATACGATGCTCTAATTGTAGAGAGATATGCATGAATTTCTGTTACACATTATTTTCATCATACCTATGATTGTTAATGATGTAAACCTATCTGTTGCCTTCAGAGGGGTCACAGTGGCCTGAGTTTCTAAAGAGAGAAGGGAGAAGAACTTTTCCTGAGAAAAGAAGTTGCATTTTCCTATGTAAAAACCTTATAAAAAGGGATGTTCACAGGTTGCTATATAGGCAGGATGCGAGAATGACCCATTCTCATAGGTTGCACTATAGCCAGGGTGCGAGGTGTTCGCAGGTTGCTCTATAGCTAGGGTGCGAACATTCCAGCACGTGAGAAAAATGAGCATTTTCTCGAATCTTCTAGAAGGGGAAGCTTCTATGGTGAGGTGGCATCCGAATGGTTTGGATCTTACTCACTTTCATGATTTAGTGGGATCATCCTAACCTCCTCACCTTATCCTCTTCAACTTATAAAAGGAGAGGAATTCTCATGGAGAAAGTTAGCTTTTGGTTAGCTTGAGCTTGGATGAGCTTTTGGTTAGCTTGAGCTTGAATTTGGAGCTTTTGGTTGGCTTGGAATTATTAGCTTGGTTGGAGTGGCTTTGAGATTTGTTTTGTCAAGATAGATTGTGAGCAACTATCAGATCTATGGTTTCAGAATCCTTGGAGCAAGAAGTGTGTGGGGAACGAAGGACAGTTGGAAGGGACCTTACGACATCAAGGCTCAGGTTGTAATCTCTCTTTCATATTTAATTTAATACAGTAATATGTCTCTTTCCCATAAAGATGATATCACTTTATTACATAACTCCTTGATCATATGTATAGATTAGCTATTGAATATATTGATCTACCTTCACTTCGATTGGTTTGTACTATTTTGATTTGAATGAAACAAGAGCATTGGAGCGAAGCTTGGAACAACAGAGATCTAAGGAAAGAGTTTATAAGGTATGTCCATAATCCTTACCTCTTAGTTCATTCAATAGTCTAGATCTAGGGAAAGTGTATTATTCTGTCCTGTTTTGTTCTAGATCCAGGTGGATCTAGGGAGATCGGTTTGTGTCCGCACTTACAGATTTATCCAATAACAATTTCTAAGTTTGGTCAAGGATTTATCTTTCCTCCGATTTGGAAATTCACATGAAGACATAGCATCATTGAAATAGCTCTATAATTTCATATTTTTTTATAGTAAGATGTCAACTATTCTCCATTGACAAGAGCATTCAAATATACAATAAAACCCTATAATAAAATTCAAAAATAAAACCCCACACAAAGTCAAATGTAGAGGTACTCACCATTCTTTGTGCCCTCACAGTCTATCTCCATGCCCTTGCAATCTATATTTGTTCCCTTACATTGTATCTCCCCTTCATGCCCTCACATTCTATCTCAGTTCCCTTGACTCACCCTTGTAGCCTATCTCCATTCACAATCTATCTCCCCTCCGTTCCCTCAACTTACCCTCACACTCTATCTCTATGCCCTCATAGTCTATCTCCCCTTTGTGACCTTGGAGTCTATCTCCTCACCCTCACAGTATACCTATGTGCCCTCGACTCACCCTCCAAGTCTATCACCATTCAAAATCTATATCTATTCCCTTATCTCACCGTCGCAGTCTATCTCCCCTCCGTGCCCTCACAATCTATCTCCCCTCCATGCCCTCACATTCTATCTCCTCACCCTCATAGTCATAGTCTATCTCCCCTTCATTCCTTCACAGTCTATCTCTTCACCCTCGCAGTCACAGTCTTTCTCCCCTCTGTGCCCCGATGGTCTATCTCCTCACCCTCATAGTCTTCTTTGTTCCCTCAGTTTGCGTAGTGATCTCCTTTCCCTTGGTCACATACACAATGATATGATTAGTAATGGGTTTTGTTTTTGTTTTGTTTTATTTTATTTTTATTTTAATATATCTTATATAATTTCTATTTTTATATTTCTATTTATTTATTTTGGATTATGCTATGTTATATATATAATATACATAAATATATTATTTATATATATATATATTATATAATCGTGCTATATTACTTATTATATAATTAAATATTATATTATATGACGATGATGATGATGAGGATGATGTCGATGATGAAAAGGATCATGATGATGAGGACGATGAAAATGATGATGAGGATGATGTGTAATGGGTTAATGTCATAGTCAATGTGTTTAGGATCATAGTGGCTAGAGGTTATAGTGTTTGTGGTCAAAATGCATTAAGGGAAGATGACGACGGTGATGACGATGACGATTATTATTATTATTATTATTATTATGATGATGATGATGATGATTTTGATGATGATGATGATGATGATGATGATGATGGCGATGATGATGAAACCATATGGCGTTATGTAGTCCATTGCCAACTGTGGAACAATCTACCGATATTTTTGTTTCTTGTGACCAACCAGTGGAGTGAAGGGATATTCAAAACTATATACTATATTAGAGGGTGAGTTTTGAATGTCCTTGAATATTGTATCATTCCTTTTGATCCATATAATACCCCATAGGATGTGCATGGGAAGGGGAATCAAGTGTTTTTGGGTTCCTCTATTTTTAAACTATTTGTTCCAAGCCTATTCCAACAACTCTCTTTCCTATTATCCACTAAAACACAAGGTATTTACAACACCATGTACTTGACAAGTGAAATTATTGTGGAGAAACACATGATTGGTTGTGTTATCATTTTATTTGGTGCGTATTTTTGCTTAAGGTTAGGGAATGTAATTCAAGCCCTTGCAGAGCTATCAAGGAGGTCATTGGAATAATTGATGCATTGATGGAATGGATTCAAGGCCAAGATCCATACACCAAATGATTTCCCTCTAAAAGGATAAAAAACAATTTCCAGATATGATGATCATTAAATGATAGCATTGTCTTGAGAGATGACTCACTTGAGTAAATCCGCAAGATTGACAACATGCACATTCGGGCCTACATTTTGGGTTGTCAAACCACATGACTGTGACTATTTTCTTATGTAGAGATATTAGATGACTCACATCCACGTGGGTGTTAAGTACCTTACATAACCCATATGCCTTATACCTTTAAATTCATTGAAATCTCGATAGGAGTCATAGAGAAGTGGGATTGTACACTTGGAGGAATTTGAAATGTGTAAACTTCCACATCAAGCATGGCCATGCTAGAATAATGGGGTCATTGGACTCAAGGATAGATGATGATTTATAATCATACATAGATGTGGATATTTGGAGGAGAATGATCATTTTGAAGGCGCTAGGCCTCTTCCTACACATCACCATATCACCTCTCATTGACAGTCTGTGTATTGATCCCTTTTAGTTTTGGGTTGTTAGTATTTTCAATTGCACACACCTTTCAATCTAGTCAAATTTCAATTGATGTCTCTTGTTACTTTAGGGTTATAAAGCCTCATCCCAATGCCCATATGCCTCCAACCTTGTGATATAATCATTTGGTGACAAGTGTCATGAAGGGTGATGCCTAAGACTAGGGGTAACTTTCAATTCAAGGCTAGGAATGACCAGGCCCACATCAAGTGAATGAATACAATTAAGAAGGTAAATGCGTTGTCCCATTCCATGTCAACGACAATGCATCCATTCATTGGGAACACTAAAACCCCACAAATTGATGATTCCACCCAGGTCCTTGCAATTACAATCTCTTGTAATTGAACCTTATTTATTGATTATCCTTTTGGATTTGGGGGAAAACTATATTGATAGACATTGTAAACACCCTTTTGATAACTCCATGAAGGTAAGCAATTACATTATGTGTAATTAATTATTCTTGGCCTATCAACTATCCTTCCTAAGGGTCAATGGGTACAAATATAGAAGCATATGATAATAAAGGGGTTGGACATTAAAGATTGGTGTTAGAGAGATATTACCCATTTTATAGTGGATATAAGAAGGAATTGACCTTCCATAAAAAGAAAGGAATTATAACTTCTATGCATAGAGACGAAGACATTGTTTTTTATACAGACTCAAAGATAAATCCAAGATACCAAATTGAATGAGGAAAATAGCTTTTTGGTCATAGTATAGATCAAGGGAGCCACTTCTTAAGAAGTGTAGCTTTTGTGGAAAGGGAAGAGGAGTTGCGATCTATTGTTAGAGTCCACTATATAATAACATAAGCACTTGAAGAGCACCCTTTGAAAATGGATTTATTTGTAGTTTGATAATGGAAAGTAGAGCCTAAGATTAAGAAGAAGGGAAGATTCAAGTAGGCAGTGATGAAGCAATTCTAGAATATGTGGATAAAATTGAAGTTTCCTTCTATGTGAAATAAATAATTTGATATTTCAAGCAAAGAGTGGATTCATTCCTCCAAGTTGTTAATTAACTAGGTGGCAACAATTCTCAATAATCAATGGAAATTGTTGAGAGAAGATAAAAATTCTGGAAAATATGTTCTTAAAAGCTCCATGAGAGCCTTGGTAATTGTAACCGATTACATATTGGGTTAACAAATGAAGCATATTTTTCTAGTTGGATTTTTCCCATAGGGTTTCTCCAAGGTAATTATCTATGTACTATCATGTCTAATTTTAGTATTTATTGCACCAAGTTCATTACATTTCCAATACTAAGATACCATTCTAATGTCACCCATATCCCACTCTAAGGATACTGAGCACTAACTTCCTATTGTGAGGCATGCGCTTCCATACACTTATTATAAGGGTGTGTGACCACCCATTCTAAGAAAACAACCTTTATGATTTTTCCTAATCAACATCACCCTTATAAGTGTATGTTCTCCCATGAGGGGAAAACATGTCACTTTTTTAAGAATTCAAACCATGGTGTGTATGAGAACAAACCCTGGTTTTTATTGACTCAGTTTACCTCTCATGACCACTGTGTCTTAAAATATATTAGCTAAAGTTGTAACTTTAATAAAGAAGTGTGTTTCTTGTTAGATTGTTAGGCCTAAACAAAAAAAAAATCATTCAAGGTAGGCCAATTCGTGACACCATGTTGAAAACCCATTAAATATTTGTTGAATGGGAAAAGGGATTTGGAAAAAGCATTGCTCTAATATTAAATTTGACTAGGTTTATGATAGGGTAGATCGATTCCCCATATTTTATATTTTATCATAACCCAATTTGGAGTATGATTTCTTTAATTTAGATGGTGGAAGCCCTTTTTCACAATGCATTTAATTTTGTGTTGGTTAATGATGTCTTATGTGATGTAACTATCTTGCACAAATATATAAGGAAAGGCTACTCACTTTCCCCCTTTAAGTTTATTTCGTTGTTTTTGATGCACTTGGTTATCTTCTAGAGCTTGTCCAAGATCAAGGTTGAATATGTTGTATTAATATTCCAAGAAGTGGTAAGATGATAAAGAACCATTTTATAGATGACGATCTTCTTTATATTTCTCTCTTATAATTTTTAGTTGAAGGTACTTTATAATTCTTAGATAATTATTATGTTGTAGCGCAAGTAGTGGTGAGTGATTTGAAATAGAACAATTGGTTGACTAGAGTGGAGGGGAAATTGGATTGGTTGAATCATCCCAAACAATGCATGAGAAATGGTAGTATCACTATATACATAGTAATTTTCTTCGATATAAATGTTTCCTAGTCTTCTATGTAGGTTTGGTGTCTATTAAATTTTTAACAAAAACTTAACAATTAATTATTTAGAGACATGCATTTTGTTAGTAAAATCATGGCTATAAAAAAAATATTCAAGAAAGACATAATTATCATGTACGTTATTGGTTTCTTTTTTCTTCCAAAATTAGTCATATAGAAACTTGAGTGGTTAGAGGTTTTTTATGCTCTAAAAATGTGGTGGACCATGCTTTGTCATTAATGGTTCCATGGAGCATATTTTCCTTTCCTAACAAAGGAAAAGGCCTCATATAAACTAATATAATTGTTCATGGAGGAAGCATGTCAGGAAAGAAGATAGTGAGTTCAATGATTGGTGAAGAACCTTGAAAAAGATTGACCTAATACATAATTGTTAAAGGAAAATTTAGATCCAAAATAAACAGACTTTCCACCCTCAATGATGTGAATGTTGCTTCAAGTGATTTCAAGATTGGTGGTTCTTTTGCACTAATTCAAATAGTTTGGGAAGCAAGGAAGAAGGTGGTTTCAACTCTTACTTAGTATTAGGATGATTTTATATAGAGAGGATTTAAATTTTCTTGTGACTCTATTTTGACATGGAAAGTACAACATTCTAACATTTTACATATGGGTAGATAAATTCTTAAATTTTTCTTAAAAATGAACTCTAGATGGAGAGATCTATTGTAACATCTTGCTCTAGCGCATTGAGCGAACTTATTCTTTGAGTACACTTTCTCGCAAGTGATTTGGATTATTATGATATTAAAACATTTGGCTTTGATTATGATGCGTTATGGGTAGATGACATGTTGTTTTACTATAATGACATAGACAGGTGTTATTGACTCGGTTTTACTGAGTGTGCAGGGTTTTGGACCTTGAAGATGTAGAGGCATCGATGGAACCCCTTGGACTCCGAATTGAGTCAGGGAGTGTGCCATTGGGGTTTGATTGTTTTACTGTGATGTTGGTACATTTGATTAGATGATAGATGTGGATATGTTCTGACATGATTTTTTGATGATGCAGGCTGACGATGGCTTGCCGACTAGACTCACATATGGAGTAAAGGGGTCACACACAACTACCAGAGAGGTTGAGGGAGAGGTGTGGACAAAATCCCTGCCACAACCTACTAGCACTCCCACCATGGCTCAAACTATAGGTTAACGATTACCTAGTTCAAGAGGACCCACGATGCCATGAGGGCAGACTGCAACAGTCGCTCACGATGATTCTAAGGGGTGCGCAATAAGGTCGGGGCCTTATTCCTTAGAAGCCCTTAGTCTCCCACAAGTTCACCTAGCGGAGTGTTGACTCCGAGGGTTATTGATGTCTACCAATAAGTCAAGAGGCGAGTGGCACCCTTGGAGCACATAGTGCATCCTGAAGGGCACCTTGTGAAAAGGAATAGATGAGGCGAGTGGCACCATTGGAGCACGTAGTGCATCTTGAAGGGCATGTTGCGCAAAGGAACAGATGAGGCGAGTGGCACCCTTGGAGCACCTAGTGCGTCCTGAAGGGCACGTCACGTTGATGATGATAGAGGGATGAACCTAGATGGCCCTAAGACAAATAACACATTAAGAAATTTTAAAAACAACTTCCCTAATTAAATGTCGCCTAGTTCAGAATCTAAGTTCTAAGCCTAAAACTTCACTAGGGGTAAAATTTTGTCTACCCTTAAGAAAATATCCATATAAAAATAAAATAATAAAATTTAAAATAAAAACCACTTAAGTAATAATTTTGGTCTTCACAATTTTTTGGGGTAAAATGAAAAGAGTAAGAAATTAAATAAAATTTGTGGATATAAAATGTAAAGAAGAAATTTAATTATTTTAACTTTTGATAGTTTAAAAAAGAAGAAGAAGAAGATACTAAATTAATCATAAAAGGGAAAATAGGTTAATCGCACAACTGCTGTTTTTAGCTCTAATGAAAGGGGAATGAGGGAAATATAAAAATTAGGAAATTAGGGAAAGGAGGTAACCTAAAGAGGGAAAGAGGGGAACTCATGGTAAAAAGCAGGAAACCAACTTAGTAAAGAATCTGCATTTAAGAACCTTCTAATTTTTAAAATGATTTAGCAATTTCATTTTAGGGAAAGCCTTTAAAACATGTAAGGGAATCTAGGGACACCTAGGAGTGATTTTAGGAGTAACTCTAGGTGGGTGAGGGAAATGAGACAATTAATTAATTAAAGAAAATAATTAATGGAGAAACGTGGGGGATGGATGACACTTGTACGAAGGAGAATTTTTAGGAATTTTTATTAAAACTTAAATTAAATGAGATTTAGGGAAAGAAAGGAAGTTGGAAAACTCTATAAAAGAGAGGGAGGAGAAGGAAGAAGGGGATCGACTATTAGCATAACGTTACGGTGCATGAATAGTGACTTAACTGATTTACTTGTGGGAATTGGGATTTCCCAGCTCGGAGAGGAGTGGTAGCTCGACCTTGCGAGGCGAGCTGGGAGCTAGACGTACCCTTTGGATAGTGTGTGGCCCCTTTGCGGCTTGGGGGGCTAAGGGGGAAGAAGAGTACCCCTAGCATTGGCTAGGAGGTACCAGTATAGTCTCGACGGTCGATGAGCGGGAGTTGCACGGAGCGCGCAGACATCACTCGAAGCAGGCGAACAGGAAACGATATGCTTTTTGGTTGATTGATAGAACATTGTAGGATGTATGTTTTTATATCTGCTTGTGTATTTTGTAGGTAAACTGTGGACTAGTTTCATGACTGAAATTTTATAGCTTGGTTGAATGATTGTCGTGCGCCTTCTTATTACATGACTGCCTTATCCCTTAGCTAATGTGTGATTCATCGATGTTTCTGCCAGAATGATCCTCTATCTTCACTACACCTTACTTATCCAGCGACTGCCTATTCATTCGTTTAATTAAATATTGACTGCATATTCCCTTATTTCAGAAGGCATTTATACATACACCAGCGAATGCATATATCCTTATCTTAGGAAGCAATTACATTTATTCTAGCGATTTCTCTGTGATTTTAGATTGTATCTCTGGGATTTTATAATGTTTAAGGGATGACGATTTTATAATGTTTCACTCTGCGTTTTCTTTTTCCTCTTTATTGACTATGTTGCTACAACACAATTCATGTTCCCCTTTTTCTGTGAAACACTTTGGGTTGAGGGCGTCTACTCTAGAGTGGATTTAGAATGTGGGTAGGCTGAATGCGTTGCCAATAATGGGCATGATTTTGCCACTACTTATAACCTGTGGTGGTCTTACTTAACAGCCGATTCGTGTAAACTCTTCTGGGCGAATAACCTTAGATCAATCATGCATTTCCGATTTGATTTTTATTATTTTAAAACAAATATATAAATTCCTGCGTTTTCAATGGTTCAAATTTTATTTTAAATGAGTATTAGAGTCCCTGAAATTCAGTTTTAAATTTAATTTTAAAAACAAAATCAGAATCCAAGGCAACCTTTGGACCAAACTATAGATGCTCAACTCCTACTCAAATTGGCTCTTGAGATGTTTGTGGACTTAGTTTAGGGTCCTGCGTGGTATACGGTGGCCCTGTTGAGTTAAATACAATGACATGGAACCTGATGGACCCCTACTGACATTCTGGTTTCAGAATTGAAGTTTTGTACATGAGTTTTAACAACACACTCTCCTAGCACTATGCAATGATTTGCTCTTAAACGATTTGTTGGGGTTCTACAAAATGAATTCAGATCCCGACCTTCACCCTTTTGCGCGATCGTTGTATTGAGTTGCAGGTCCGTTTGATTTTATTTTTAATGTCTGGTTAATCCGCCTTCCCATGGGAAATGGGAGATTTGTACTCACTGTGTCATGGGCAAATTTCTGGGATAAGAAGTCCCGTGTGAACTCTGCATTTTGACTGAAAATCTTGTGATTCTGTGTCCCTTATTTCAAACTTTTTCCTTCTTTATATTTACAGATTCTTTGGCCGCATTTTGGTTTTTTGGTTGTCCACATCGTATTTTTCTTTCCTTTGCAAAATGATGGGACACATCTGCCTCAGTCATTGACAACGATCTTGAGCGTTGTGTGTTCTAGATGTGCCTGCTGCAGCTCCAGTAACTTGATAGTAATAATGGATGACAGGGAATCCTTTTTCAAGGGCGTGACTGGTGGAAATATTTATGGCCAATTTTTATGGCTAATCCATGGACACAGTAGTTATGATGGTAGTTGGGTGGCAATATTAGATTCCGCGTTATATCACTGACCTTGAAATCTGTGCAATCATTAACTTACCTCATTAATGCCTTTTATTATATTTCTTGTTATTGACACATCTCATAGCTATTTGTTGTCTGTGTTTGATATTATTCTTATAACGCATGCCGACCACTTGACCTGTAGATGATTAGCAAGCAAGTTAATTCATTACCCTTATTTTTGTTATTGATTTATGTAAAGTTGTAACCCATTAACTAAGACCATGTCTCATATAGAGCCTGCAAATTGCAACTATTTACTTAAGGTTATTTGCCAGGAAAAACATGTGGTGGTTAAGTAAACATTTTGATGATAATAATTGCTTTTAGTAAAGTCAATTGTTTGGATTAACATGTATTTCATTTATCTAATAATAATTCATTATATAGAGGAGATGCTCTTGGAACTCTTGAACTTATGTGTGTATTAACAATTTTCAACATTTGAACCTTAAACCTTGAACTAACCTTAAGACTTGTCTCCTTAAGTGCTTATGTTGTACTAACTCCTTGGGGAGGTAAAGGAACCTTAGATTCATTCTTGATAAGTTAACGAATAATCTTGAAGAGATCCCTTTTTACGATGGGTATTGGAAAATTTTACTTCATTTGGAGAGCATCATTTTACATACATTGATTTTAGTATATAGTTAACAAATTTAATTGACACATCCTTGATTAAATGTTACTTAATAGAATTATTATATATATATATATTGACCTTAAGTTAATATAGATTTGATACTCACAAGACATTCATTGCATGTAGCGTTAACTTTAAATTCGTCAAGAAATAAAAATAATTTGTCTAAATATTGATATTTAGGATTGCGATTATGATAATCTAGATTGATTAAACCTTTCCATCCTCAGTTGTAAACCTGATTACTCTATGATGAGATCAATGATCGTAGAATCTATTAAATTAGCTAGATGCATGGATTGATTGTGATTGGTTTTGAAAATCAAATTTCTTGCTCCTTGCAGCTAGAGTGATTGATTAAATTGTGTTATAATGTGCTAATAAATATTGATGATGATGGATTGATTTAGAACTAGGTTATTAATGCATGGTTAATTAAAGTTAATGCATGATGGTTAACCATAAAGAGTACTCTCACCCATGGTTAATTGATTTTATGTTTGATAGAACAAATCTTAGTTGATCGTTTATGTTGGTGGATTTAGCTTTTTAGTTTCGGTCTTGATTATGTTGGTGGGATGTCGACACCTCCATGTTCCTCAGAACAGTCGCCATCTGTGAGACCTTAAATGGTTAAAATTGATGGGAACCTGGGCTTGAGTGTTGCTTATGTGTCTTGGAGGTCCTAACCATTGCAGGGTAGGACAGGTGGGTAGTCTGTCTTATTTGGTTGTGGGTTGATTGTCGTTCTTTACTTCCGGATGCTGGTTGTGTGTCTTAGGTCGTTATGTTTTTGTTGCAGTTGCATGCGCCATGATTCATCAGTGTGTTGCAACACAAAATATGATGTCCTTATTACCATTGTACACACGCACACACACTTTTTTTTTTTTATATAGCACTTGTTATGAGAGGTTTGTTGTTGTGACGAACAGGAGGTTTGTTACATATGGTATCGGAGTGGGTTCAACCCGCGAGTTGGGATCGCTATGGCTTTCATTGATAGGACTAATTATACTGTTGCTAATTGAGTTGATTATGTGCATGTAGGTAATCATGGTTAGAGGACACCGCGGAGGCGGAGGAAGGGGTGCTAAGGGGAGGAGGCACGACACCTCCAGTAGCATCCATGCCTGAGGGGTCTAACCCCCAGGGAGATGAGCAGGTTCTCGGATAGGAGCAAATAACAATTGGCGATGTAGTCGGAATGA
>JASDQU011103203.1:7079-18400 GCA_032191745.1 Picea mariana
CTTAGTAGTGACAACTGGACACAGAGGTACGAAACAGTTGGGATTGCACATATTTTGAGTGGAAGATGTATATAACGGAACAAAAAGGAACAACGGACGATCCAATTTGCCATGCGAGGATACAGATGGAGATGAAATTGGTGCCAACCCGACAACCGTGGACATAAAATTGGCCAAGTATGGAAAGCAACAGCGGTCGGTCGGATTCGTCGTGTGATTATATAGATGGAGATAAAGATATGTGAATGCGCCAACGCTGGGGTTGCACAGTTTGTGAACCCAGTAACAGGAGGATCCAAAACAGGCTGTGAAGGTGTCTGCAGAAGACGCGAGGCCCCGACGTTCTAATTGTATCACTCCAAACATTTGAATGCGTAATCTGTAACACGAAAGAGCGAACGATGTTGGAATCCGGTAGTTAATTTATATATTGCGATATTTTGGATCACGGGTTCTCGGACAGGTGAGCTCAAAATTGGGCCTCCATTGTTCCGTTCCCTACAAATAGCACCCAGAATTACGTGATATACAAATTGACAAGCGAACCTGCAGACCCAACATTGCACTTCTATTATTTTGTGTCCTCCAAATAGCGCTCCCAGTTTCGGGATATAGAAATTAACACACGGAATTCAGGGCTGGTGGGGTGTAGATTGCCATTGTTTACGGATGTTAATCCCTATGAAGTCTCTAATGGTATTTAAAAAATTATTTTGAATACTAAATTAGCTCATAGTAGTGACAAATGGACACAGAGGTACGAAACAGTTGGGATTGCACAAATTTTGAGTGGAAGATGTATATAATGGAACAAAAAGGAGCAGAGTTCAATTGCGCCAACCCAACAACCGCGGGCATAAAATTCACTAAGTATGAAAAGGAATAGCGGGCGGTCCAATTCACCATGCGAGGATATAGATGGAGATGAAATTGGCACCAACCCGACAACCGTGGACATAAAATTGGCCAAGTATGGAAAGCAACAATAGTCGGTCGGATTCATTGTGTGATTATATAGATGGAGATAAAGATATGTCAACCCTCCAATGCCGGAGTCGCACATTTCCTGAACCCGACAACAAGAGGATCCAAAACAGGTTGCGAAGGTGTCTGCAAAAGACACGAGGCCCCAACGTTCTAATTGTATCGCTTTGAGCATTTGAATGCGTAATATGTTACATGGAAGAGCGGATGATGTCGAAATCCGGTAGTCAATTTGTATATTGCAGAGTGTGCAATCCCAACTGTTTCGTACCTCTATGTCCATTTGTCACTACTAAGAGCTAATTTAGTATTCAAAATAATTTTTCAGATATTGTTATATACTTCATATGGACTAGCATCTGTAAACAATGACAATCTCCACCCCGCCAGCCCTGCATTCCGTGTGTCAATTTCTATATCGAAAAACTGGGAGCGTTGTTTGGAGGACACAAAACAATAGAAGTGCAATGTTGAGTCCGCAGGTCCATTTTTCAATTTGTATATCGTGGAATTCTGGGTGCTATTTGTAGGGCACAGAAAAATGGAGGCCTAATTTTGAGCCCGCCCGCCCGAGAACCTACGATCCAAAATGTCGCTAGGTATGGAATGCAGAGTCCGTACATGCTCTATAAAATATGATGTCCATATTTTATAGTCCCATAATACATGGGAATAAAATAAGGGAAAAAGGACGGAGAAGTTCGTAGTGGAATTGTAGATCACGAAAATTTTGAGTGGTAGATGTAGATGACGAAACAAGAAGCAACAGAGTTGAATTGCGCCAACTCGGCAAGCGCGGGCGTAAAATTCACTAAGTATGAAAAGGAACAGCAGATGATCCAATTTTCCATGCGAGGATATAGATGGAGATGAAGATATGTCAACACGCCAACGTTGGAACCCGCAATCATAGAAATGCGACTAAGTATATAACTAGAAATCAATAATACATGGGAAGAAGACAAAGGAAAAGTATCTCGCCGAAGAACATCTAGTCTTTGATTATTAATGCAAACACTTTCGAACCCCTGCTGAGTTCTCACCAATTAAGGCATAAATTGCAGATCACCTAAGTATCTTTTGTGCCACTGTGTCCACTTGTCACTAGTAAGAGCATTGTTCATGTATATCAGGAAGGACGCGAAGTTGTTGGGGATGGAAAGCAACAACATATACTTTGAACAAAGTTAATGTATACGAGGAACCTGCGATGGAATTGTATATCACGAATGTTTTGAGCGTAAGATGTATATACTATAACGATAAGCAGCCGGGTTCGCAAGCGGCGACCATAAAATTGGCTATGGAAAGGAACAACGATCGGTCCAATCCGTTGTGTGAGGATATAGATGGAGATGAAGACATGTCAGCCCGCCAACTCTGGAACCAGATACCATAGAAAGGGCACTAAGTATATATCCAGAAAGCAATAACAAGCGGGAAGAAGAAAAGGCCAGTTTGTATGCACCGATCAGGCAACCGCGGCCATAAAATTGCCTAGGTATGGAAAGGTACAACGGTCGATCGGATTTGTCATGTGAAGATACAGATGAAAATGAAGATATGTCAATGAGCAAACCCTGCAACCGCCCATCATAGAAAGACGACTAAGTATAAAACCAGAAAACTATAATGGACGAGAAAAGCAAAAGGGGAAAAGAGATAAGTATCTAACAGTTGAAAAAACCTTTTTTTTAATTATTAATGGCAATGTTTTCGAACCCCTGCTGGGTTCTCACTAGTAAAAGCATTAAGTGCAGATCACGAAATTTCTTTGGCTGCAAGATGTATATGACTGAACATGGGACATAGGTGTTAGGTACCGCAAACCTGGGGGCCTGGTGCCCAGATAATTAGCTAAGTATTGGCTAAGACAAAGGTTTGATATCTATTTAAATAGTATTCATACTAGTATCTATCAATGGAGAAAGTTTTCATATCTATCTGAATAGTATTCATACTAATATATATTAATGGATTGTTTCTGTTTCAAATGCAAATGATCTCCCAATTTGCAAGATGCTCTTCGGTTCGCAAATTTCGTTGAAAGCGGGAAAATTTTGACTACAAGATGTACATAGCGCAACAAGAAACATGAATTTGCATTTTGGGCTCAACGAGATAAACTCCTTATCATCTATTCATCTTGTATTGCTTGCAATGACTTGAGAAAACACCGACTCTCCATAAACATCAATATCTAAATTAAATTAAATGCAATCAATATTTGGTGTGACTTAAGTAATTAAAGCATAAATTGCAGACTACGAAAGTTCTTTGGCTGCAAGATGTATATGACGGAATAGGGAACATAGTTGTTTAATACCGCAAACCCAAACATAATTGCCTAAGTTTTTTGTATTTATTCCAATAGTAGTGATATTAGTATATATGCATGGATATTATCAAATAGAAGAAGCTACAATATATCCAACATACTAAACATGAACATTGCGTCAATAGTTGAGCCGCTTATGAAAAATTATTCTTAAATGTAAAATGTAAAGAAAGAACATGCCAATCTTTATTTAGATTGAAGTAGTGGGCAGCGGAAAGTAAAGCTTCTCGTTCATGTTTAACGACACAGGGGAAGAAGGTACAAAATACAATTAAAACAAATACCAGAAATTGGAAAATACTGAAATATGTACATTGATGAAGCTTCTTGATAGTTTTCTTGACATTCAAACTCTTTATTCGTAAAAAACGAGTTGAATATCAATTTTGGGTTTTGTACTTAATCGGTGCTGCCAACTACATCTATCCTAGTTTTTTGAATACCTTGTCTCTTCCAGATATGGCTTGCTTGCAATGGCTACTTATTCAACATTCCATTCTTTATCAAGTATTAATTTCCCTCTGTCGGCGAAAAGTTGGGGTTTAAGGTGCTTTCCTTCCAATGTTCCTGACCCTTGACATCTGAGACAACTTAGAAATGCGATTCAGGCCGATTTCAAAGTGGACAGAGTCGTTTTATGTGACAACAACTATGGCAGGGGAAAAAAATTCAACTACGTAGTGACTAGTATTCTCCCTGTATTCGATCATTTGTTTGGTTGAAAAGCTTGCCTGAGGATTTGTATGTTGAACTTCTTTGCTTTATTACAGTAAATTGGAAGAAACATTCAACCCAGATGCAAAATGCAAATCTATTGAGGTACGTAACTTCTTCGGGCAGTAGAGGTGTGGCAAGTGCATCAAATGTTGCAGAACACACCAGCAGAAGTCTGGAAAGTGTATCAAATGTTGCAGATGGCATCAGAATATATCTTTCCTCATAGCGGTGGAGGTCACGCCAAATATGTGGAGTCTGTAACTACATCCAGAGGAAACCGAACAAACTTTGACAAAGAACATGGATTTTTGTCAAGTCGGTTACCAGACCCACATGTAGCTCATCAAATTTTGAAATAGAAACTTTTGCAGTGATAATATGTCATTTTATCCACCCATATAGTTTTTGTTACCTGCCTTTGGTTACATTCGCAAATGGAGCAATATTTAGTGTCATTTATGAACACGACATGCCATTTTGCAAGCCACTGTAAATGCGTCGCCCCCGAGGAAAACAAAGTCTTCTGGGATCTGTACAATTCGATACACTTGCCAAATATGTGTTGTTGGAAGAAGATATATACTCAAATGAAGAACTATTTTGCATGCGACCTCAAAATCCATTACAATTCCCAGCAAGAAAACAAAGAAGTTCAACAAACAAATCTCCAGGTAGCCTTTTCAACCAACCAAAGCATCGAACACAGGGAGAACACCAACCAGAACATACTTGTTCTTTTTTTTCGTTCTCTCTGAGTTTCTCTTGTATAACCGAGTTTTTTTTACTCAAAGCTCATGTCACATAAAACCAGTCTCTCTTCTTTCATCTTCCCCTCAATCACATCTCTAAGTTGTCTTACATGTCCATGACTAGAAACATTAGAACGAAGGCACCCTAAAGCGCAACTCTTTGATGATAGAGAGAAATGGCAATAAGTATTTAAAAGCAACGTTGGATGATCTTCCGTAGATTTTGTGTTGATTCATTTTAATGACAAATGTTTTCGATATTTTCGTTTATTAATGCCAATCTTTTCGAATATGTATGCTGAATAGTGACTAGCAACACGTATTAAAATTCCCATATCCAAGCAGATTATCAAATCTAACATCTAATATATGCACAATATTAAAGAGGGACATGACGTCAACGCCTCTGTGGGTGACACGTTCGTGAACTATGCTGAAGCTTTTAAGAAAACTAAAACTGCACAAGCAAAAAAATAAAATAAAAAATTATTTTCACAAATTCAAAATGCAAGCAAAAAGAAATTACCAGATCCCATAATATTCACCTGCCTATTCATTTTAATGGGAGATGTACTCGAGCTTTCCAGTTATTGAAGCCCATCTTTTTTAACCTGTCTGGTCGGTTCTGAGTTTTGAAAGTATATTTAATGTGTATTGGGAAGCGATGAAGGTAGCAGGGATGGATCCCTATGTAACAGACGATACTACTATTTTTTGTCTTTTTTCTCCACTAGCATATGTAAATCGTACGTAAAGAAAAGTAATTCGAGAATGCTATTTTTTTTGGACATGAGCCCTTGAAATTCAAATAGTCCGCAAGTCCGATTGTCAATTTGTATATTGCGGAACTCTCTGTGCTATTTCTAGGACACTGAACAACAAAAGCCGAATTTAGAGATCGCCACCCCGAGAACCCGCGATCCAAAAATGCTTACAATTTTTTATGTGTTTTTGTCCACCAACGTATGTAAAATGTACGTAAACTAAACTATTTCGAGAATGCTAAATTTTTTGGACATG
The DNA here is from genome assembly GCA_032191745.1 of Picea mariana. Taxonomy (NCBI): domain Eukaryota; kingdom Viridiplantae; phylum Streptophyta; class Pinopsida; order Pinales; family Pinaceae; genus Picea; species Picea mariana. Next base: position 12,888 of record JASDQU011103203.1, read on the forward strand.
AGGCCCTTAAAATTCAAATAGTCCGCAAGTCTAAATGTCAATTTGTATATCGCGGAACTCTCCGATTGTCAATTTTCAGTCGGCTACCCTGAGAACCCGCGATGCAAAACTGGGAAAGTATGGGATGAGGGCTCCGTGCATGCTTTATATATCTACTTTATAAAATCACATATTTCCTATGTTTAATTTATGTAGTCCAAGAAACCTATAATTTCATAAATTTCAATCTCTTCTGTCCAAGAGCCCTTCTTTTAAAGAAAACTAATTCGGGAATGCTAATGTATACACCGAACACGACCTTGCAGAACTCTCCGTGCTATTTGCAGGGCACAGAACAACAGAAGCCCAATTTTGAGCCCACCACCCCGAGAACCCACGATCATTAACTTATGATGTCCAGGAAATCTATAATTTCATAAATTGCATTCTCTTCTGTCCAGGAGCCCTTCTTTTAAAGAAAACTAATTCGGGAAAGCTAATGTATACACCGAACACGACCTGTCATAGTTCGATAGAACCTATCCGTGAAGCTGCATCCATAAAACTGGCTAAGTATGCAACCGAATGGCGGTCGGTCGAAATGACCACAGAAACACGAGAAACTATAGAGTCAGAAACACAATTTACAAGAGGAAAATAAAAGGGAGAGAACAACTATATCTCCCACACAACAAAATGCACTCTCATAACTATGAAACCATAGCAACACAAAATCCATGGAAAAAGCATGGACAACTATGAAATATACTTTGAGGCTGACAAACTCTGCTTCAATGTGTAAGAGATGTAATTTACATCACCTGCAATTTTTTACTATGTTATTTTATCTTAATAGTATTCTATGCAAACTCCACTGCAAAAAAATGTAACCAAAGATCCAACTACAGATGCGACATTTCAACATTGCAAACTCTGGGCAAACAAGAACAAGCAACAAATAAGAACCCAAGTGCAGGCGTAGGACCCGAACCTTGCAAATAAGGCCCACCTGCAGGCGTAGGAACGAAACCCCACAAATTCGAATCAAGCAACAATAAACATCATACAACGAAGAAAGAAGCAAGCAACAACCACTCCCCTAGGCAAACGTGCAAACTGCAACAACACGAACAGGCAAGCAAGAACAACAATAACATGCAAATAAGAAATCAATGCCATGCAAAAAACAAGCATGGACCAGTGAACCAACAATGCCATGAAGAAAATGTCTTGTAACAAGCCTGTTAAGTAACCATTCAACACTACCAAACCTGTTAGGTAAACATTTAAGTCTGCCAGAAATGCTCTGTAAACATTTAAGAAAAAAATTCAATGTGGCAGGTCTCTGACGTATCCCAAAAAAATTATTGTATTTTTTGTAACAATATTTCGAACACCAGAGAATGTATTGGAAGGCGAAACTTTCGATATCCCACCATATCAAATATTGCCATAAATTTAACTAGCATAAAATGCTAAACCAAACATTCGAATTAATGCTAGCATTAATCCACCTTCGACGAATGCATAAGAAAATATATGATTCAAAAAGACCATATACGATTAAATACTTTGGATATGCCAACATATATAACATTGGGAATAATGAAGTCGACAATAAGACCTCCAATCCCTTGTCCAATCAGATCATGACAAATATGGTACTTTTTTTTATATAAAAATCGATGTTTTCAGTTCCCTGGTTCCAACAATAGATAATATGGAAATATTTGTGGTCAAAGGATAGACTAATATGAAGTCAACGATTTATCGATCGCTATAGTCCCTCTATGCCTACGACAAGGACTAATAATCCTATGGTAACTCATAGGATCAATGCAAATGCTTGTTAGTGAAATATGAACTTATTAGTCCCTTAGGGAAATAAGAATTTATTAGTCCCTACCGAAGGGAAACCAGGGACTCTAGCGTTCGATACAACGTTGACCATGAATTAGTTTGTCTTTGGCTTTATGATTTTTTCATGTTTTCCAAACTTGTACACAGGAGAAAATAAATGTTTATTTTTTTAATATTTAAATTGATTTTATTGAAATCGTTATTGGCTAACAACATGGATGTCTTATTGCTTATTGTCGAGAATAGATAGATAAGCTAAGCTTTTGAAACTATGACGACTTTATTGAATATATGATAAATTTTGTTGAATGTACATAACTTAAGTTTTTAGTTGATTATAACTTCATAACTTCATTACATTCCTAAGTTTTTAATCGATTATGACTTCATTGAATTTGGGTATTGCAGATAATCTAATTTTTTGAGACTATGATCACTTTATTGAATCTATGATAAAGTTTTCAGAATGTTACGTTTTTAGTTGATTATAACTTCATTGAAACTGGGTCAGCATTGATTATGTTTTGACTGCTTTAAATAGGCTTTGAACAACTTTAAATATACTCTAAACGACTGTTAAATATACTCTATAACTTCACTGAATCTGGATCAACATTGATTATGTTATGATTGCTTTAAACAAGGTCTGAACAACTTTAAATATACTCCAAACGACTGTTAAATATACTCTAAAGGACTTTAACAGTGATGCAATGATATATGTTAGTGATTTAAATATAATACAATGATTTCACCACAATTGACAAACGATGTCAGGGCTTTACACAAGGCGCTTTAAACTATTCTTATATATGATAATGTTGCTTCGAAAATGTTGAGCTTTAATTAAAGCCAATTAAAACCACTACCACCACCACCTCCACTACCTTCATTGCAACCATTGTCTCCATAACCTAGACAACTTTGCGACATTTCAAATTAGTCAAGTTAGAGGAACAAATCCATTTCAAATTAGTCAAGCTAGAGGAACAAAACCAAAACCATACTAGACTGATTAACATTTTTGTATTGTCAAATGCGTGAATAAATCAGTTGATTTGTACATTCTACCCTCTATTTTCCTCACTGTCTCATCTTCATATTCCCACATCTATCCTCCCAGACTCATCGCCTCATCTTCATCTTCCCATAATTGTCCTGCTATCCCTTCATAACAATGAATAATAATCCAACTGCACAACAATGAATAATAATCCAATTGTTTTGGTGTTGAGAGGAGGAGCATACTAGCAGCTTACGTTCCAGATGGAGAAGATTCTTTCAACGTTGTTGGATTGGCTCCCCCTACACCTGGAAACATATCCTGAACAAGGTATTCATTAGGACATATTATTGTGTTAATATTCTCAACTTCAAATAGTTCTTCGAAGAAATTATTTCCTTCCTTCGTCAGCATTGCATCACTACGACTCCTCAACTCAATTCATGAGAATTATTGTTAGAGGCTCTTGTAACTGCAACTCTACTTAGGTATTGTTTGAAACATTGAGGTATCTCATGACATTTGGCCGCAATATCCCTCGAATAAATAGAACCAAAAGAAGTATTCAGAACGGATTTTCAAGGGGTTGTTGCCAGTTGTTTATTGCTTCTTCGACACCTTCAAAAAATGGTGGGCACGACTGCATCAATTCACTAGGACCATCCTCATACAAAAATATGTGGAACAACATACTTGGTATGCTCCACATAAAGTTTTTTCTCCTTCGGCTTTCGTTTTGGGCATTATTTGCATCCAATTCAATTGAAAACAAAGCGTTCATTACACTCAAAATCTTAAGAAGCCAAAACATATCTGGGTATTCTATTTGATGCCATTACAACCATTTTCTTAGATACCCAATGAATAAAGTTGTGCATAACCGACTTTAATATCGATCGTCAATTATTCATTGGACTGGCCTTTCATGTACCATTTCCTCTGTTGAGCTGTAGAAAACAAATTATGTTGCAATTTCCATTAGATAGATCAAGTGAAGCAACAAATATTGACTACATCATTAGATGACTAGAGATATTCATCAAGGCTCCATGCCAACATCAAGCACATGCCACAAATATTGAGCATAAATTTCAATCTAAGCATCCTGTGCACAATGGCTTCAGATATAATTTTTATCTGATCTGTAGAGATATAATTTCTAATCTCTATAGGAAGAGGAAGAATTCATTTTTGACCATATTCCTACAATTAACTGTTAGAGTGATTGTATCCCCCAACTATGACCTTGTAATTTTGAAATTAACCAAGGACATTGCAATGCCAAAAATAAGCCCTTTTTATAAGCTTCGTTGTACTTCATTTTTGCAGTGACTAAGATCTAAAAACAACTAAAATCACCTAAGATAATGGCCATGAAATTATAGAGCCAAAATCTAAGCTTCATAGTCCTAAGAAAGTTGTAAATGTATAAAAAATATAGTTCTCGAACTTTGTTTACATCAACCTCTCGGGCGGTGGCCGACTCCCACCTGCACAAAGCAATTCAGGGACGCCTTTGTATTTGAGGCCAAAGTCACCTGACATAAAAATTGCTATCTTCCGTGAAAATTCATATTCTTCTCACAACATTGAGCATGCATTCATATTCTTCTCACAACATTAAACATGCATTCAATAGGGTATTAAAAAAATTCCCAACAAGCCAATATAATCAATAGTTCTGTAAATGATAACATGCATACAATTTCTTTGAGAGTCAAGGAGTGAGAAGTCCAAACATTGCAAGCCTCTATTCACAATATAAATTTACTACCAGATATAATTCCTCTGAATTGTTGTGTATACAAATGGAGGGAAGAATCGAGGGTGATGACGTACCTAATTGTGCTACGGAATAACAAAGACTCTCCAACCGTTCTAAACTGAAACCTCATGCTCTGTACTGTTGCTTTTCTCTCCCACAACCCCGTTTCTAAAGACTCTCTACATCAGAGGGAACTCATAAATAAAACTCTCCAACTCCTGATAAATTCGTAGGTTGCAATGTTTAATTTTCATGTTATTTGTGCTTTTGGAACTAAGTGAGATGTTAGCTGCGTCATAATGGAAAACCTCTCGAATGTATGGATGCCATCATATTTGTAACGAAAGTGTCTAGCAACTAACTAGGTATGTGCAGGGTAAAATGCAAGTGTCGCTACCACGTACAAGTGTGAACACTTGGAACAATTACCGCAAATTCATGCTCTCTACAAGTGTCATGCCTTCACAGCCTTCCATTGAGTATTCAATCGATGTCCTTGTATGTGTTGCACACTCATAATATCAATCATCCCATGGTTAGATGAAGAATATTTTAGAAAACCATAATAAAAATTCCTCATTCCATGAGATACAACTAAATTATAATAATAATTTTTTTATAATTGATGTTTGTAAAGTTAATTTAACCTGTTTATATGGGTTATGATTTTGAAATCATTTTTTTTTTAATTTTGCATTTCATATATTTGCACACATACATTTTTCTGGGAAATAAAAAAACAATTTATGCAATTTTGAAAAAAGTTTAACAATTCTTTTTATTTAATTTTATGTTTTCACGCTAACATAATTTATTTTATGTGTATCAATTTGAAAGATGGAAAGAATTAAATATCGAAGATAGATTTTTCGTATGGTTTAAATTAGATACAAAATCACATTGTAG
>JASDQU011103203.1:26960-48967 GCA_032191745.1 Picea mariana
AAAAAAAAAAAAAAAAAAAAGGCATTCTCCAGTTAAATTGGTATAACAAATATTTTGGAAAAAAAAAAAAACATTCTCCAGTATGATATGAGTCTTAATTAAATGCTACAATGTGATTTTGTATCTAATTTAAACATACGACCATCTATCTTCCATATTTAATTCTTTCCATCTTGATGCTATATCCCCCAGTGCCTTGGATGGATATATAGTCTCTCCATCTGGAAAGGAGGGAAAGGCAGTGGAAGGAAAGGCAAGACTCCACGTGCACTGGACCTTCACTATAGTAAACCTTAGAAAAGCTACGAAGTGCCCAGATTAATAGGGCTAGTGCTTATAGGGAACATAGGCCTTTACCTGGGACCAGAACATACTCAGCCTCTTTAACGGAAAGATTAAAACTGGCCAACCAAACAAAGTTATCCCTAAATTGATACACATAAAATAAATTATGTTAGTGTGAAAACATAAAATTAAATAAAAAGAATTGTTAAACTTTTTTCAAAATTGCATAAATTGTTTTTTTACTTCCCAGAAAAATGTATGTGTGCAAATATATGAAATTTTTTTAGAAAAATGATTTCGAAATCATAACCCATATAAACAGGGTAAATTAACTTTACAAACATCAATTGTAAAAAAAATATTATTATAATTTAGTTGTATCTCATGGAATGAGGAATTTTTATTATGGTTTTCTAAAATATTCTTCATCTAACCATGGGATGGTTGATATTATGAGTGTGCAACACATACAAGGACATCCGACTGAATACTTAATGGAAGGTTGTGAAGGCATGACACTTGTAGAGAGCATGAATTTGCGGTAACTATTCCAAGTGTTCACACTTGTACGTGGTAGCGACACTTGCATTTTACCCTGCACATACCCAGTTAGTTGCTAGACACTTTTGTTACAAATATGATGGCATCCATACATTCGAGAGGTTTTCCATTATGACGCAGCTAACATCTCACTTAGTTCCAAAAGCACAAATAACATGAAAATTAAACATTGCAACCTACGAATTTATTAGGAGTTGGAGAGTTTTATTTATGAGTTCCCTTTGATGTAGAGAGCTATAAGACATGCAATGTAGAGAGCTCTTAGAAATGGGGTTGTGGGACAAAAAAGCAACAATACAGAGCATGAGGTTTCAGTTCAGCGGTTGGAGAGTCTTTGTTATTCCGCAGCACAACCAGGTACGTCATCACCCTCGATTCTTCCCTCCATTTGCATACACAACAATTCAGAGGAATTATATCTAGTAGTAAATTTATATTGTGAATAGAGGCTTGCAATGTTTGGACTTCTCACTCCTTAACTCTCAAAGAAATTATATGCATGTTATCATTTACAGAACTATTGATTATATTGGCTTGTTGGGAATTTTTTGAATAACCTATTGAATGCATGCTTAATGTTGTGAGAAGAATATGAATGCATGCTCAATGTTGTGAGAAGAATATGAATTTTCACGGAAGCTAGCAATTTTTATGTCAGGTGACTTTGGCCTCAAATACAAAGGCGTCCCTGAATTGCTTTGTGCAGGTGGGAGTCGGCCACCGCCCGAGAGGTTGATGTAAACAAAGTTCGAGAACTATATTTTTTATACATTTACAACTTTCCTAGAACTATGAAGCTTATATTCTGGCTCTATAATTTCATGGCCATTATCTTAGGTGATTTTAGTTGTTTTTAGATCTTAGTCACTGCAAAAATGAAGTACAACGAAGCTTATAAAAAGGGCTTATTTTTGGCATTACAATGTCCTTGGTTAATTTCAAAATTACAAGGTCATAGTTGGGGGATACAATCGCTCTAACAGTTAATTGTAGGAATATGGCCAAAAATGAATTCTTCCTCTTCCTATAGAGATTAGAAATTATATCCCTACAGGTTAGATAAAAATTATATCTGAAGCCATTGTGCACAAGATGCTTAGATTGAAATTTATGCTCAATATTTGTGGCATGTGCTTGATGTTGGCATGGAGCCTTGATGAATATCTCTAGTCATCTAATGATGTAGTCAATATTTGTTGCTTCACTTGATCTGTCTAATGGAAATAGCAACATAATTTGTTTTCTACAACTCAACGGAGGAAATGGTACATGAAAGGCCAGTCCAATGAATAATTGACGATCGATATTAAAGTCGGTTATGCACAACTTTATTCATTGGGTATCTAAAAAAATGGTTGTAATGGCGTCAAATAGAATATCCAGATCTGTTTTGGTTTTGTAAGATTTTGAGTGTAATGAACGCATTGTTTTCAGTTGAATTGGATGCAAATAATGCCCAAAACGAAAGCCGAAGGAGAAAAAACTTTATGTGGAGCATACCAGGTATGTTGTTCCATAGATTTTTGTACGAGGATGGTCCTAGTGAATTGATGCGGTTGTGCCCACCATTTTTTGAAGGTGTCGAAGAAGCAGTAAACAACTGGCGACAACCCCTGGAAAATTCGTCCTGAATACTTCTTTTGGTTCTATTTATTTGAGGGATATTGCGGCCAAATGTCGTGAGATACCTCAACGTTTCAAACAATACCTAAGTAGAGTTTCAGTTACAAGAGCCTCTAACAATAATTCTCATGAATTGAGTTGAGGAGTCGTAGTGATGCAATGCTGACGAAGGAAGGAAATAATTTGTTCGAATAACTATTTGAAGTTGAGAATATTAACACAATAATATGTCCTAATGAATACCTTGTTCAGGATATGTTTCCAGGTGCAGGGGGAGCCGATCCAACAACGTTGAAAGAATCTTCTTCATCTGGAACGTAAGCTGCCAGTATGCTCCTCCTCTCAACACCAAAACATTTGGATTATTATTCATTGTTGTGCAGTTGGATTATTATTCATTGTTATGAAGGGATAGCAGGACAGTTATGGGAAGATGAAGATGAGGCGATGAGTCTGGGAGGATAGATGTGGGAAGATGAAGATGAGGCAGTGAGGAAAATAGAGGGTAGAATGTACAGATCAACTGATTTATTCACGCATTTGACAATACAAAAATGTTAATCAGTCCAGTATGGCTTTGGTTTTGTTCCTCCAGCTTGACTAATTTGAAATGGATTTTTTCCTCTAACTTGACTAATTTGAAATGTCGCAAAGTTGTCTAGGTTATGGAGACAATGGCTGCAATGAAGGTAGTGGAGGCGGTGGTGGTAGTGGTTTTAATTGGCTTTAATTAAAGCTCAACATTTTCGAAGCAACATTATCATATATAAGAATAGTTTAAAGTGCCTTGTGTAAAGCCCTGACATCGTTTGTCAATTGTGGTGAAATCATTGTATTATATTTAAATCATTGACATATATCATTGCATATTGTTAAAGTCCTTTAGAGTATATTTAACAATCGTTTAGAGTATATTTAAAGTTGTTCAGACCTTATTTAAAGCAATCAGAACATAATAAATGTTGATTCAGATTCAGTGAAGTTATAGAGTATATTTAAAGTTGTTCAAAGCCTATTTAAAGCAATCAGAACATAATCAATGCTGACCCAGATTCAATGAAGTTATAATCGATTAAAAACGTAACATTCTGAAAACTTTATCATAGATTCAATAAAGTGATCATAGTCTCAAAAAACTAGATTATCTGCAATGTTGACCCGAATTCAATGAAGTCATAATCGATTAAAAACTTAGGAATGTAATGAAGTTATGAAGTTATAATCGACTAAAAACTTAAGTTATGTACATTCAATAAAATTTATCATATATTCAATAAAGTTGTCATAGTTTCAAAAGCTTAGCTTATTTATCTATTCTCAACAATAAGCAATAAGACATCCATGTTGTTAGCCAATAGCGATTTCAATAAAATCAATTTAAATATTAAAAAAAATAAACATTTATTTTCTCCCATGTACAAGTTTGGAAAACATGAAAAAATCATAAAGCCAAAGACAAACTAATTCATGGTCAACGTTGTATCGAACGCTAGAGTCCCTGGTTTCCCTTCGGTAGGGACTAATAAATTCATATTTCCCTAAGGGACTAATAAGTTCATATTTCACTAACAAGCATTTGCATTGATCCTATGAGTTACCATAGGATTATTAGTCCTTGTCGTAGGCATAGAGGGACTATAGCGATCGATAAATCGTTGACTTCATATTAGTTTGTCCTTTGACCACAAATATTTCCATATTATCTATTGTTGGAACCAGGGAACTGAAAACATCGATTTTTATATTAAAAAAAGTACCATATTTGTCATGATTTGATTGGACAAGGGATTGGAGATCTTATTATCGGCTTCACTATTCCCAATGTTATATATGTTGGCATATCCAAAGTATTTGATCGTATATGGTCTTTTTGAATCATATATTTTCTTATGCATTCGTCGAAGGTGGATTAATGCTAGCATTAATTTGAATGTTTGGTTTAGCATTTTATGCTAGTTAAATTTATGGCAATATTTGATATGGTGGCATATCGAAAGTTTGGCCTTCCAATACATTCTCTGGTGTTCGAAATATTGTTACAAAAAATATAATAATTTTTTTGGGATACGTCAAAGACCTGCCACATTGAATTTTTTTCTTAAATGTTTACAGAGCATTTCTGACAGACTTAAATGTTTACCTAACAGGTTTGGTAGTGTTGAATGATTACTTAACAGGCTTGTTACAAGACATTTTCTTCATGGCATTGTTGGTTCACTGGTCCATGCTTGTTTTTTGCATGGCATTGATTTCTTATTTGCATGTTGTTGTTGTTCTTGCTTGCCTATTCGTGTTGTTGCAGTTTGCACGTTTGCCTAGGCGAGTGGTTGTTGCTTGCTTCTTTCTTCGTTGTATGATGTTTATTGTTGCTTGATTCAACTTTGCGGGGTTCGGGTCCTGTGCCTGCAGGTGGGCCTTATTTGCAAGGTTCGGGTCCTATGCCTGCACTTGGGTTCTTATTTGTTGCTTGTTCTTGTTTGCCCAGAGTTTGCAATGTTGAAATGTTGCATCTGCAGTTGGATCTTTGGTTACATTTTTTTGTAGTGGAGTTTGCATAGAATACTATTAAGATAAAATAACATAGTAAAAAATTGCAGGTGATGTAAATTGCATCTCTTACGCGTTGAAGCAGAGTTCGTCAGCCTCAAAGTATATTTTATAGTTGTTGATGCTTTTTCCATGGATTTTGTGTTGCTATGGTTTCATAGTTATGAGAGTGCATTTTGTTGTGTGGGAGATATAGTTGTTCTCTCCCTTTTATTTTCCTCTTGTAATCTGTGTTTCTGACTCTATAGTTTCTCGTGTTTCTGTGGTCATTCCGACCGACCGTCGTTCGGTTGCATACTTAGCCAGTTTTATGGATGCGGCTTCGCGGATAGGTTTTATCGAACTATGACAGGTCGTGTTCGGTGTATACATTAGCTTTCCTGAATTAGTTTTCTTTAAAAGAAGGGCTCTTGGACAGAAGAGAATGCAATTTATGAAATTATAGGTTTCCTAAACATCATAAGTTAATGATCGTGGGTTCTCGGGGTGGTGGGCTCAATATTGGGCTTTTGTTGTTCTATGCCCTGCAAATAGCACGGAGAGTTTTGCAAGGTTGTGTTCGGTGTATACATTAGCATTCCCGAATTAGTTTTCTTTAAAAGGGCTCTTGGACATAAGATATTGAAATTTATGAAATTATAGGTTTCTTGGACAACATAAATTAAACATAGGAAATATGTGATCTTATAAAGTAGATATATAAAGCATGCACGGAGCCCTCATCCCATACTTTCCCAGTTTTTGCATCGTGGGTTCTCGGGGTAGCCTACTGAAAATTGACAATCGGAGAGTTCCGCGATATACAAATTGACAATCAGACTTGCAGACTATTTGAATTTTAAGGGCCTCATGTCCAAAAAAATTAGAATTCTCGAAACAGTTTAGTTTACGTACATTTTACATATGCTGGTGGAAAAAAACACATAAAAAAATAGTAAGCATTTTTTGATCGTGGGTTCTCGGGGTAGTGATCTCTAAATTCGGCTTCTGTTGTTCTGTGTCCTAGAAATAGCATGGAGAGTTCCGCGATATACAAATTAACAATCGGACTTGCGGACTATTTGAATTTCAAGGGCTCATGTCCAAAAAAATTAGCATTCTTGAATTACTTTTCTTTACGTACGATTTACATATGCTAGTGGAGAAAAAGACAAAAAAATAGTAGTACCGTCTGTTACATAGGGATCCATCCCTGCTACCTTCATCGCTTCCCAATACACATTAAATATACTTTCAAAACTCAGAACCGACTAGACAGGTTCAAAAAGATGGGCTTCAATAACTGGAAAGCTCGAGTACATCTCCCAATAAAATGAATAGGCAGGTGAATATCATGGGATCTGGTAATTTCTTTTTGCTTGCATTTTGAATTTGCGAAAATTATTTTTTATTTTATTTTTTTGCTTGTGCAGTTTTAGTTTTCTTAAAAGCTTCAGCATAGTTCACGAACGTGTCACCCACAGAGGCGTTGACGTCATGTCCCTCTTTAATATTGTGCATATCTTAGATGTTAGATTTGAGAATCTGCTCGGATATGGAAATTTTAATACGTGTTGCTAGTCACTATTCAGTGTACATATTCGAAAAGATTGGCATTAATAAACGAAAATATCGAAAACATCTGTCATTAAAACAAATCAACACAAAATCTACGGAAGATCATCCAATGTTGCTTTTAAATACTTATTGCCATTTCTCTCTATCATCAAAGAGTTGCGCTTTAGGGTGCCTTTGTTCTAATGTTTCTAGTCATGGACATGTAAGACAACTTAGAGATGTGATTGAGGGGCAGATGAAAGAAGAGAGACTGGTTTTATGTGACGTGAGCTTTGAGTAAAAAAAACTCTATTATACAAGAGAAACTTAGAGAGAACGAAAAAAAAGAACAAGTATGTTCTAGTTGGTGTTCTTTCTGTGTTCGATGCTTTGGTTGGTTGAAAAGGTTGCCTGGAGATTTGTTTGTTGAACTTCTTTGTTTTCTTGCTGGGAATTGTAATGGATTTTGAGGTCACATGCAAAATAGTTCTTCATTTGAGTATATATCTTCTTCCAACAACACAGATTTGGCAAGTGTATCGAATTGTACAGATCCCAGAAGAATTTGTTTTCCTCGGGGGCGGTGTATTTATAGTAGCTTGCAAAATGACCTGTCATGTTCGTAAATGACACTAAATATTGCTCCATTTGCAAATGTAACCAAAGGCAGGTAACAAAAATTGTATGGGTGGATAAAACGACATATTATCACTGCAAAAGTTTCTATTTCAAAGTTTGATGAGCTACATTTGGGTCTGGTAACCGACTTGACAGAAATCCATGTTCTTTGTCAAAGTTTGTTCAGTTTCCTCTGGATGTAGTGACCTCCACGCTATGAGGAAAGATATATTCTGATGCTATCTACAACATTTGATACACTTTCCAGACCTGTGTTGGTGTGTTCTGCAGCATTTGATGCACTTGCCACACCTCTGCTGCCCGAAGAAGTTATGTACCTCAATAGATTTGCATTTTGCATATGGGTTGAATGTTTCTTCCAATTTACTGTAATAAAGCAAAGAAGTTCAACATACAAATCCTCAGGAAGGATTTTCAACCAAACAAATGATCGAATACAGGGAGAATACCAATCACTACGTAGTTGCATTTTTTTCCCCTGCCATAGTTGTTGTCACATAAAACGACTCCGTCCACTTTGAAATCGACCTGAATCGCATTTCTAAGTTGTCTCGGATGTCAAGGGTCGGGAACATTGGAAGGAAAGCACCTTAAACCCCAACTTTTCGATGACAGAGGGAAATTAATACTTGACAAAGAATGGAATGTTGAATAAGTAGCCATTGCAAGCAGGCCATATCTGGAAGAGACAAGGTATTCAAAAAACTGGGATAGATGTAGTTGGCAGCACCGATTAAGTACAAAACCCAAAATTGATATTCAACTCGTTTTTTACGAATAAAGAGTTTGAATGTCAAGAAAACTATCAAGAAGCTTCATCAATGTACATATTTCAGTATTTTCCAATTTCTGGTATTTGTTTTAATTGTATTTTGCACCTTCTTCCCCTGTGTCGTTAAACATGAATGAGAAGCTTTACTTTCTGCTTCCCACTACTTCAATCTAAATAAAGACTGGTATGTTCTTTCTTTACATTTTACATTTAAGAATAATTTTTCATAAGCGGCTCAATTGTTGACGCAATGTTCCTGTTTAGTATGTTGGATATATTGTAGCTTCTTCTATTTGATAATATCTGTGCATATATACTAATATCACTACTATTGGAATAAATACAAAAAACTTAGGCAATTATGTTTGGGTTTGCGGTATTAAACAACTATGTTCCCTATTCCGTCATATAAATCTTGCAACCAAAGAACTTCCGTAGTCTGCAATTTATGCTTTAATTACTTAAGTCACACCAAATATTGATAGCATTTAATTTAATTTAGATATTGATGTTTATGGAGAGTCGGTGTTTTCTCATGTCATTACAAGCAATACAAGATGAATATATGATAAGGAGTTTATCTTGTTGAGACCACAATGCAAATTCATGTTTCTTGTTGTGCTATGTACATCTTGCAGTCAAATTTTTCGTGCTTTCAACGAAATTTGCGAACCGAAGAGCATCTTGCAAATTGGGAGATCATTTGCATTTGAAACAGAAACAATCCATTAATATATATTAGTATGAATATTATTCAGATAAATATGAAAACTTTCTCCATTGATAGATACTAGTATGAATACTATTTAAATAGATATCAAACCTTTGTCTTGGCCAATACTTAGCCAGTTATCTGGACACCAGGCCCCGGGTTCGCGGTACCCAACACCTATGTCCCATGTTCCGTCATATACATCTTGCAGCCAAAGAACTTCTGTGATTTGCACTTAATGCTTTTACTAGTGAGAACCTTGCAGGGGTTCGAAAACATTGCCATTAAAAAAAAAAAAAAAGGTTTTTTCGACTGTTAGATACTTATCTCTTTTCCCCTTTTGCTTTTCTCGTCCATTATGGTTTTTTGGTTTTATACTTAGTCGTCTTTCTATGATGGGCGGTTGCAGGGTTCGCTCATTGACATATCTTCATCTTCATCTGTATCTTCACATGACGAATCCGATCGACCGTTGTACCTTTCCATACCTAGGCAATTTTATGGCTGCGGTTGCCGGATCGGCGCATACAAATTGGCCTTTTCTTCTTCCCGCTTGTTATTGATTTATGGATATATACTTAGTGCCCTTTCTATGGTATCTGGTTCTAGAGTTGGCGGGATGACCTGTCTTCATCTCCATCTATATCCTCACACGACGGATTGGACCGACCGTTGTTCCTTTCCATAGCCAATTTTATGGCCGTCGCTTGCGAACCCAGCTGCTTATCGTTCTGGTATATACATCTTACGCTCAAAACATTCGTGATCTACAATTCCATCGCGGGTTCCTAGTATACATTAACTTCGTTCAAAGTATATGTTGTTGCTTTCCATCCCCAACAACTTCGCGTCCTTCCTGATATACATGAACAATGCTCTTACTAGTGACAACTGGACACAATGGCAGGAAAGATACTTCTGTGATCTGCAATTTATGCCTTAACTGGTGAGAACTCAGTAGGGGTTCGAAAGTGTTTGCATCAACAATCAAAGACTAGATGTTCTTCGGCGAGATACTTTTCCCTTGTCTTCTTCTCATGTATTATCAATTTCTAGTTACATACTTAGTCGCATTTCTATGATTGTGGGTTCCAACGTTGGCGTGTTGACATATCTTCATCTCCATCTATATCCTCGCATGGCAAATTGGATCGTCCGCTGTTCCTTTTCATACTTAGTGAATTTTATGCCCGCGCTTGCCGAGTTGGCGCAATTCAACTCCGTTGCTTCTTGTTTCGTCATCTACATCTACCACTCAAAATTTCCGTGATCTACAATTCCACTATGAACTTCTCCGTCCTTTTTCCCTTATTTTATTCCCGTGTATTATGGGACTGTAAAATATGGACATCATATTTTATAGAGCATGTACAGACTCTGCATTCCATACCTAGCGACATTTTGGATCGCGAGTTCTCGGGCGAGCGAGCTCAAAATTGGGTTTCCATTGTTCTGTGCCTTATAAATAGCACCCAGAATTCTGCGATATACAAATTGACAAACGGACCTGCGGACTGGCGGACTCAACATTACACTTCTATTGTTCTATGTCCTCCAAACAACGCTCCCAGTTTTTCGATATAGAAATTGACACACGAAATGCAAGGCTGGCGGGGTGGAGATTGTCATTTTTTACGAATGCTAGTCCAGATGAATTATATAACAGTATTTGAAAAATTATTTTGAATACTAAATTAGCTCTTAGTAGTGACAACTAGACATAGAGGTACGAAACAGTTGGGATTGCACACTCCGCAATATACAAATTGACTACCGGATTTCGACATCGTTCACTCTTCCGTGTTACATATTACGCATTCAAATGCTCAGAGCGATACAATTAGAACGTTGGGGCCTCGCGTCTTTTGCAGACACCTTCGCAACCTGTTTTGGATCCTCTTGTTTCCGGGTTCACGAAATGTGCGAATCCGGCGTTGGAGGGTTAACATATCTTTATCTCCATCTATATAATCACACGACAAATACGACCGACTGTTGTTGTTTTCCATACTTGGCCAATTTTATGTCCACAGTTGTCGGGTTGGTGCCAATTTCATCTCCATCTATATCCTCGCATGGTGAATTGGACCGCCCGTTGTTCCTTTTCATACTTAGTGAATTTTATGCCCGCGGTTGCCTGGTTGACGCAATTGAACTCTATTCCTTTTTGTTCCATTATATACATCTTCCACTCAAAATTTGTGCAATCCCAACTGTTTCGTACCTCCGTGTCTATTTGTCACTACTAAGAGCTAATTTAGTATTCAAAATAATTTTTTAAATACCGTTAGATACTTCATAGGGATTAGCATCCGTAAACAATGACAATCTGCACCCCACCAGCCCCGCATTCCGTGTGTTAATTTCTATATCCCGAAACTGGGAGCGCTATTTGGAGGACACAAAATAATAGAAGTGCAATGTTGCGTCTGCTAGTTCGTAGGTTCGCTTGTCAATTTGTATATCATAGAATTCTGGGTGCTATTTGTAGGGCACGGAACAATGGAGGCCCAATTTGGAGCTCACCCGTCCGAGAACCCGCGATCCAAAATATCGCAATATATAAATTGACTACCGGATTCCAACATCGTCTGCGCTTTCGTGTTACAGATTACGCATTCAAATGTTTAGAGTGATACAATTAGAACGTTCGGGCCTCGCGTCTTCTGCAGACACCTTCGCAGCCTGTTTTGAATCCTCCTATTACCGGGTTCACAAAATGTGCAACCCCAGCATTGGCTCATTCACATATCTCTATCTCCATCTATATAATCACACAACAAATCCGACCGACCGTTGTTGCTTTCCATACTTGCCCAATTTTATGTCCACGGTTGTCGGGTTGGCACCAATTTCATCTCCATCTGTATCCTCGCATGGCGAATTGGAGCACCCGCTGTTCCTTTTTGTTCCATTATATACATCTTCCACTCAAAATATGTGCAATCCCAACTGTTTCGTACCTCTGAGTGCAGTTGTCACTACTAAGAGCTAATTTAGTATTCAAAATAATTTTTTAGATACTATTAGATACTTCATATGGACTAGCATCTGTAAACAATGGCAATCTCCACCCCGCCAGCCCTGCATTCCGTGTGTCAATTTCTATATCACAAAACTGGGAGTGTTGTTTGGAGGACACAAAACAATAGAAGTGCAATGTTGAGTCCGCTAGTCCGCAGGTTCGCTTGTCAATTTGTATATTGCAGAATTCTGGGTGTTATTTGTAGGGCACAGAACAATGGAGGCCCAATTTTGAGCCCGCCCGCCCAAGAACCCGTGATCCAAAATGTCGCTACATATGGAATGCGAAATTCGTACATGCTATATAAAATATCATGTCCATATTTTATAGTCCCATAATACACGGGAAGAAAATAAGGGAAAAAGGATGAAGAAGTTCGTAGTGGAATTGTAGATCACGAAAATTTTGAGTGGTACATGTAGATGACGAAACAAGAAGCAGAAGAGTTGAATTGCGCAAACTCGGCAACCGCGGGCATAAAATTCACTAAGTATGAAAAGGAACAACGGGCGGTCCAATTCGCCATGCGAGGATATAGATGGAGATGAAGATATGTCAACACGCCAACGTTGGAACCCGCGATCATAGAAACGCGACTAAGTATATAACTAGACTACCAAATACAAATTGACTACCAGATTCCGACATCGTCTGCTATTCTGTGTTACAGATTATGCATTCAAATGTTCAGAGTGATACAATTAGAACGTCGGGGCCTCGCGTCTTCTGCAGACACCTTCACAACCTGTTTTGGATCCTCTTGTTGTCGGGTTCACAAAATGTGCAACCCCAACATTGGCGGGTTGAAATATCTTTATCTCCATCTATATAATCACAAAACAAATCCGACCGACCGCTGTTGCTTTCCATACTTTGCCAATTTTATGTCCACGGTTATCAGGTTGGCCCCAATTTCATCTCCATCTATATCCTCGCATGGCGAATTGGACCACTCGCTGTTTCGTTTCATACTTAGTGAATTTAATACCTGTGGTTGCCGAGTTGGTGCAATTGAACTCTGTTCCTTTTTGTTTCGTTATATACATCTTCCACTCAAAATTTATGTGATCTACAATTCCATTGAACTGGCTAATGGATTGGCTAACTCAACATTGCACTTTCATTGAACCGCGGGCATGTGGATTGGCTAACTCAACATTGCACTTCTATTGTTCCGTGTCCTCCTAACAATGCTTCTAGTTTCACGATATACAAATTGACAAACACAATGCAGGGTTGGCGGGGTGGAGATTGCCATTGTTTACGGATGCTAATACCTATGAAGTATCTACTAGTATCTAAAAAAATATTTTTAGTACTAAATTAGCTCTTAGTAGTGACAACTGGACACAGAGGTACGAAACAGATGGCATCGCACCCTGCGCAATATACAAATTGACTATCGGATTTTGACATCGTCTGCTCTTCACTCTACCATGGCTCACAAATGTTTCAAAGTATCTCTCGCTGCCTTCCATCCCCACTAACTTCCTGTCCTTCCAGCTGTCCTACCATACCCTCTTCATTGTTAAGCGCATTGCACTCAAAAAGTTTCGATACGTACAATTTGACCCTCGCGACCTCCGTACTTTCTTACTATGCAATTAGAAACCTTTCATGTTAACAAGTGATCATGTAAGAACCGTCAACATTGTCATTAATGGGCGAAATGCTCAAGGAGATCTCCCATTATTACACATTAAACCAAGATGTGCAGAGAGTTATTTTGTCCCTTCCGATTGTTCATCTCGAACACGCGTCGTCGTATTGGGCCGCTCAAGAAATCTACAATGCTTAATCGTTGATTGCAATATCCACCATGTTCACATTTTCTATGTATGCAATTACTAGTTTTTAATGTTAACAACGCATCATGCAACAGCCGTCCAAATTGTCATTAATCAACGAAAGTCTCGAGGACATCTCCCATTCACACTCTTTGGACAAAAATTTGCGCAGGCTTATATTATCCCTTCCAACTTTTCATTTCATTCATCGTCTGGAGCAACCAAACGTTCTCGTAGACTTATGGCAGTAGGTCGAAAACAATTTTGTGGAGATACAATAAATATGTTCGCACATGAGGACCAGAACTTCCAGTGGTCCCGGGCATACTTTTACTATTCATCCCATTCCACCCAGAACGAAGTGATTTGGACCTTTGGAATCGCTCGTGTAGTTTGCATCCCTGAGGTTTTTTATTGTAAGGAGGTGGTCTCTTGGTGCGTCAAAAATTATATTCCAGGCCAAACAATTATTCCACTGCGTGACCATTCTCCTATTTCTTTGTCACCTCAGGTCTTTCGAGAGATGTTAAAATTGTCGAAGCCAACATTGACGTTCAGAGGACAAGACTGTAAGCAATTTATAGAAAAACATGATAACGTGATGGACATCTTAGCTGACTTCCTCAAAGACCCGACAACAATTCCTGAAGATATCACAAGTTTGCAGGTAAGTTCCTTTAGAAATCCATTACGGGAAATTGCTTGGTTGTTTACAAGAATAACGGGACAGGCATCCACGACAAGCATTTCCCATATAATTATTTATATTTTGTATTTTACAGTCAAGGAACAATACATTTTCGATTGGGGGAAGCTAATTTCCATTGAGCTTTGTTCCCAGTTGTCACGATTCAAAGAATCAAATAAATTTTATATGTCATCCTACTTAATTTTCGCAATTGTGCATTGTTGCCCATTTCCAAAACTTTCTCTTTCCAATAAAATAAACTGTGGATTTGACCCAGTAACATTTTGGTACGAGGCCCTATGGAGGCATAAGGCCTCCCATTGTTTTTATGAAGTTTTTAATGGCTTTGTCTTAGTTTTCAAAGATTTATTGTTAGGCAACGATGCTCCGTGGATGTCTGGCCACGCAACCAAGTTTTTGAACAGGAAGGGAACACTTCAACAAGAGGAAAATCACAGTGTCCTCATGGTCTTTGGCTCTAAGGAAAATCCTGCCTTCCTTCCATGCCACATCACAGACAAGATGTTTGTTGTAGAAATAGCAAGGCAATACAACCACTGGTTGCATTTTTCCATGACAAGAAAAAAAAAACAGTTCATTCCTCTACCATGGAATCTCAGAGACTTCGTATGCAGAAACATCAACAATATTGACGAGTTTGCCGCCCATTTCAAGAAATTGAACCTAACGTACGCTAAAAGGCTAAAAGGGTTTGAATCTAATGGCATTTTTCGAGAACATTTATTGGTTGTTGGCTTTAACACCTCTTTTATCCATAGACACCTAACCCAAGACAGGAACAGTGTCGACAACAATCCTGCTTCTGCCGATTGCGACGCAGAGACATTGCAAAGCACGACTGAATTGTACATACAACATGGAAAAGTATCCAGTGAGAAGAGTACCTAGTCCGCCGCTAGCACTCCCAAGAGCACGACATCACGGAGCATCGTTTCAACGGTCCACCCCAGTAAGAAAGCAACCCATAAATCTTCAAGCGGAGGAGGAGATAAGAACCCTCCTCGCATAAATATTGATAGTTCTCACAAAATTCCACTGGCGAAGAAGAGAAACAATGCAGGGCAAGCAGAGGAACCCTAAATTGAAAGTGGAAAACTGCAACTTGAAATTGAAACTAAACACATGCAAAAAATTGGGTTGTCCACGATGGAAATATCTGAGATCGGATTTTTTAACGTAGATGAATCCTTCGTAATCCAGAGCGCTATTTTTTTACAGCCAATCTAAAAGTATGGTCATTGAAAAGAAAGATGTAACAAACAGGAAAGGCAAATCTCGCACGAAGATTAACTTTAGGGAAATGTAGTTGTCCCAAATCTCCTCATTTCACCAGGTAACCGGTGAAATTCTTCGTGATTCCATTGGAGGAATTGAGACGGAAAATGCCAATCTGAAAGACTGCCTCAACGAATATGAGCAGGCTTTCATTGCAACCCCATAATTTGCCAGTCCTTTGGCAAAAATCATGCCTGCTGCCATTGCAACCAAGATGAAATAATCCTCTACCCTCCTTGCATGCTCTAGAGCCCTTGTATAGAATAACATCAACAAAAGAATGCATCTACTTACTGAAGCCTGGGAAACATCGCAAAATTTAGTTTCCTTCGGAAAGAAGGCCAATGATTTCCTGCAACATTTGGAGGCGAATTTAAGAAATGAACAACATTTTTGTGATCGGGTACTGGCCCCTTTTGCCAACTACGTCGTTAACACATCGGAACTGAAAAGAAGACAAGAGAAACTACCCTCCCCAAAGCAGACCAAAAAAGTAAAAGCATGCTGGCAAAAGAAAGTTGACAACCTGGAGCTCATTGTCAAATCATGTAAACAAGTCATATAAGAAAAGGAAGATTTATTCACAAGCCTGCTGCAGATGGACTTAGCCGGAACTACCAACGAGGTTCAAGATCCAAACTTAATTCTCAAATCCTTGTCAATCACCAAAGAAGCCTTCCAGGAACAAGTTGATATTTTAAAGGGGTTGTCTTTCAAAAAGTTTTACAGCATAGTTGAATATCGTCTAGATGAGCACGAGCGCTGGGTACTGGACTATGTGACACACAATGAAGAAATTGAACCGAGTATGCATAGTATTTCAATGGATCTAAGGAAATTAGAAAACGACCTTTACAACATAGAAATCCAGGATGAAATCAACACATCCCCCATGAAAAGCCACATTGAAGAATGGTTCCAACAAAGAATGGACAATCTCGTCCATGAAGGGCAACAACCGATCAACAAGACTCCACTGACCATCGACGACAGCAACAAAAACGCATCGGATTCATAGTAAGTCTATACTGGCATCTTGTTTTCTTTATCAATCCACTTTAAGTCTATGTTGTCATCTTGTTTTCTTTATCAATCCACTTATGACCTCTTTAAATAGAAAAATGTAACCAAAGACTCATAACTTCCAATTTCTTCTTTTTAGGTCTTCCTCTCTACCGTCATGCACTTCTTCTTTTGACGTTCCTAATTCTTGTACTTATTTCTTTTTATGGTCTGCGGGAGCCCCAATCCCAGTCTATATGACAAACACATTTAAATTTCCAGAAACATGTAACAGACATTATTAATTTTTAATAAATTCCAAAGAAAACTGATTCGACAATGCTTTTATTGTATACTAAATTTTGGGTTTCCAGGAACCTTTCTTGTTTGTTCCAAAGAAAACTAATTCGGATCAGCTACATTTCTTGTGTCCTATTGTATGCTAATTTTTTTTGTCTTGAATGACGTTGTTAATATTCTATTGTATGCTAACTTTTTGGGTGTCTAAGAACCTATACTTTGATAGATTTTGTTTTCTCTTCTGTCCAGAACCCTTTGCTTTCGAGCAAACTAGTTCAGGAATGCTAATTTCTTTCTGTTTTCCTCCACGAAACTATGTAACAGACATTATTACTATTCTATTATATGCTTTTAAATGTTGATGTAATTTGGAGAGATATGTAATAGACATTATTTATTTTATAATAAGTTTCTATAGTTCGCAAGTCTGCTTCTCAATTTGTATGTCGCAGAACTCTTGGTGCTATTTGTAGGGCATGGAACAACAGAGGTCTGTTTTTTAGCCCGAGAACCCGCGATCCAAAAACTGCCTAAGTATGGAATGAGGGCTCCGTGCATGCTCTATAAAACGCGTGCAAATAAAACTAATTCGACAACGTTATATTTTTTTTGTCCAAGAAAAGCCTTAGTTTTAAAGCAAACTAAATGTAACATAGGTTATTACTATTCTATTATATGCTTTTAAATGTTCATGTAATTTCCACAGGTATGTAATAGACATTATTAATTTCTGGTAAATTTGTAGAGTCTGCAACTCCACGTCTCATTTTGTATATCGCGGAACTGTCAGTGTTATTTGTAGGGCACGAAACATCAGAGGCACAATTTTGAGCCTACCAACCCGAGAACCCACGATCCAAAAATTGGCTAAGTATCCAATGAGGGCATAAGTTTCTATAGTTCGCAAGTCCGCTTGTCAATTTGTATGTCGCATAACTCTTGGTGCTATTTCTAGGGCACAGAACAACAAAGGCCCATTTTTGAGCCCGCCAGCTCGAGAACCCGCGATCCAAAACCTACCTAAGTATGGAATGAGGGCTCCGTGCATGCTCTATAAAACGTGTGCAAAGAAAACTAATTCGGTAATGCTATATTTTTTTTGTCCAATAAAAGCCTTAGTTTTAAAGCAAACTAAATGTAACACACATTATTAGTAAATTCTATTATATGCTTTTAAATGTTCATGTAATTTCCACATATATGTAACATACATTATTAATTTCTGGTAAATTTGTATAGTCTGCAACTCCGCATCTCATTTTGTATATCGCGGAACTGTCGGTGCTATTTGTAGGGCACGGAACATCAGAGGCCCAATTTTGAGCCCGCCAACCCAAGAACCCGCGATCCAAAAACTGGCTAAGTATCCAATGAGGGCTCTGTGCATGCTTTATAAAATCTCATCCCCATACTTTATAAAAGTACAAATTTCGTATGTATAAAACTAAATATCTAATTTACTAAAGGTAGATATTTTGTATGTATAATTTATTAATTTCTAATAAAATTTTATAGTCCGCAACTCCGCTTCTTAATTTCTGTATCGCAGAGAACATCAGAGGCCCAATTTTGAGCCCGACAACCCGCGATCCATTATAAAAGTACATATTTTGTATGTATAAAACTAAATATTTACTTTATAAAATTACATTTTTGGTATGTATAGTTTATGTTGTCCAGGAACCTATAATTTTATAAATTTCAATTTTTTTTGTGTCCAGGAACCGTTCTTTTAAAGATAACTAATTCGATAATGTTAAATTTTTTGTGCCCAACAACCTTTCAAATATTGATAATTTTTTATATTTTTCAGGAAGAACTAATTCGGGAATACTATGTTCTGTATGCAAACCACATGTATTTCAACTTTCTAGCCACGTGTCTGTACTAGGTCGCATTTACTCCCATCCTAACCTGGCAGGGACTACGCTGCCATGCAACACTTGTTTAGATTGTTACTTCAATTAATTTGAAATATGAAATTCTAAATATACTATGCACACATTTTTACGTTGTTACTTTAATTGTAAAGTGGTTTGGAATCTTGAAATTCTAAGCATGCTACACTTTTTTTAAGGTTGTTATTTTAATTGTAAAGTGGTTTGAAATCTTGAAATTCTAACTATGCTATGCAC
This sequence comes from Picea mariana, assembly GCA_032191745.1. Lineage (NCBI taxonomy): Eukaryota > Viridiplantae > Streptophyta > Pinopsida > Pinales > Pinaceae > Picea > Picea mariana. The sequence continues at coordinate 45,869 of JASDQU011103203.1, forward strand.
ACTTTTGGGTTCTTTTTCTTTTTCAATTTTCTTGTTTGTTGATTTCTTATATTTTTCAATAATTATTATGAATTTTATAAAATTTAAAATATTTTTTTTTTCAACTTACACTAATTACTTAATTACTTTTATAAATAAAAATCCCACATTTATATTATCACTTTATGAAATTTATACCAACCCCAATTAAACTTCTATTTTACTTCTTAGATACGGTATTAATGTGATTGAAAAATATAGTATTCTATCTACTAACACTTTGCAAAAAATTCAACAACACAATTTTATGTACGTGGATATACATGCTTAACATGTGCAGCAATGATAAAACACAATGCATGATTTACTAATATTATAAAAACTCAAAGCTATGGCTTTTGGTGGGTTATTTTCGAGTGTTTTGATTTTTTTTCTTTTGTATTATTCATGGTTTAAAATTTTCAAAATTTGTTATAATAAACAAATCATTGGATTTGTTTTTCCTAGGTAACATATTATGGAGAAAATTTATGGGTGCCTCCCCTTATTTTGAGAATGATATTCAAGATAAATCTTAAATTCTTTAGGATATAAGGTCGGGTCAATAATAGGGCTTAAAGCTTACTCATGAAGAGCTCAACATGTCACTTGCAAGAATTGAAGTCGGGTGGGGAGGATAACACTCCTCCTCACAACCACCCACACTAAACCCATTTAACACTAAATGACATGGACTTGCATCCATTCTCTATTGATTACTAATGTACTCCTTGGATACATTAATTTCTCTATTAGGATCACATTCTATTCATCCTAGTTAAGGTTCTAAGATCACAATCCTCTATCAACTAGATGCAATCTTGTAAAATAAAATTCCATCATGTGACGAAGAGACTAGAGATTCAAGTAATAATATTGATAATTTGATGTAAGTGTACATATGAGTGGGCCTAATGGTTAAAAACATGTGTTTCCTCTTAGGAGGCCATAGGTTCAAATCCAGAGGGGGGTAGGGTATGTACACCTCTGTAGATTATAGCAATCAAATCGTTGTGCGAAGTTGGTCCCTTGTCCCACAAACAAGGGGGTCTCATGCACCAATCTGGTGTCTCACTTGGTTGTGACGTTAAAATTAGATTATTATTACTATTATAATAGTCAATTGCACGTGGTTATGGGATCATATAAAAAACACCAAACTCAAAAAACATGAGATATTATGTGGTAAAACTTTGAAAAGAGAATCGATTATTGGGTAAAGTGAAAAATTAATTATTTTTCAACTTAATCAACTATGTATAATAAAAACCCAAGTCCTTTTTGTATGGTAGATAATTGCTCACTTATTTGAAGTTTACTAAGCCACAACTCAATTAGCTATGCCTAAAATACATGGATGCTGCAAGTTAAGATCTCCTTCTGTCAGGTTGAGGGTATGAGTTCCGCATAATGTGTTTTGGACCATACTTGTGCCAGAGCACTGCTTCAAAGAATGTGTTCATTAGAAATAAAGGTAGATAGTGACAATAGAGAAAATAAATAAATCAAATTTAGAGGAGGCTTCATATGCCTTCAAAGTTAATGTGGAGGATGGAAGGTGTAGCACACCCATTTCAGAACTCTGGGCTTACTCGCGCTCTGATACCAATTTGTACCTTTTTGCTTACCAAGGCTTTTAATGCACTATGTAACAATCTGTACACACTTACGTTGGATTTACATAACACATACAGTCCAGTATATACTCCACATGCATTTAACAATTAAACACATTCAACACAAAGTATTCATATGAATTACTGCCATAATCAGCAAGCAATTAGCTTTTCATATTAATTCAAATACACAGTGGAAAACATGATACATAATATATACAGCACAGTCATGCCAAAATGTGATAATAACATAGATACTTATCTTGTGACAGTGGTGAAATCCACCAACCAAATGCAGGCCTTCCACGAACCTCCCAGCCTTAGACCACACTGCTCATCATCTCAACAGTGGGTCACCCCTGAGCTAGGACTAAGCTCCACCCCAAGGCAAGGAATCTAGGCTTAGGATGAGGTTACAGGGAAAACAACACTTATAATCTGGAAGGATTCTTCCCAGGATGCTATCTTACGCCCACTACTACTAGACTCTCATTCCCCACATGCCTGTTCCGCTCGGGAGTATACACCTTCACAAGAACAGTCCATCAGTGCTAACCTCCCTCTCTGAGTCTCGGCAACAGGTCGGATCAGGAAGTCTCAGAGCCTGAAGCTGGTGCTGGACACTCTCTGGAAGAAACCTCTTCCAACAACATCCACCTCCCTCACCTAGAGAGAGGTCACACACAAGCTCAATCACCACCTGCACTGGACAACAATTCACGCGCAATCCATCTCTGCATGACCACCACAGTCAACCGGGAATACAGACTCAGACCTCTCAAAACAAGCTCAACCATGGCAGCTAGGTCTCATGGTGTTGATTTTTTGGAATTGCCTGAGAAGCAATTTTTGCAGGGAATTACCCATACTCTCTTCCCCGAGGTAGAATGGCAGGTTCCCCCCCCCCCAGGATAAACTCATGCTCTGGTTATCCGGAATGCGTGACAGACAATCCACTCAAGGGTCAACACAGGTTCAGACGGTTTAGACCGGGGATGTACCGGCTATCCCGGAGCAAACACAAATACACGCCTTTTCGGTTCAGAGGATGTACGAGGGTTTCTCTGCAAGAGTCAGACCCGTTCCCTTCTGGCAGTCCGTGAGTCGAATAGAGGAGGAACCCCCAACACGGCTCATCTCGACCTTTTATTGCATGTGCCAGGGTTGACACTTATCACCCATGCGACTGCATGTGTTCCTTCAGCGTGCATGCCTCCCACCATTTGGAAAATCACATGTCCTTCCAAAAGGACTTAGGTTAAAACATATAATGCACATATCTTTTTGGAATAATATTAAAATATTATTCCCAAGGCTCAAGCACCCTAGGCTCAACACTTAGCCCCTTTTCCCACCTTCAGCCCCTAATTCCTTGCCCACTCTGTGGATGCTTAGTCCCCCTTCACTCATTCATCGTGGTCGGTCTGCACATGGCGGTGTTTATGTTTTATTAATTGTTCTGATT
>JASDQU011103204.1:6712-30166 GCA_032191745.1 Picea mariana
ACCCATTGCAATCCTGACGTGTAGACTAGGGTAAGAGAATGATTAACATAACTAGGGACGTTGATGCTGAGAAATGAGATGAGTTTGGGCCCAACCATCATATACTCACATTCACTAGTAATACCATCAAAATATGGACAGTTCTTAAAATGTGTCACATACAATATCCAACTATGGTTTCCAAACTTGAGCAATGTATCAGTACTCACCCCAATTGTTTTGTCTTCATGTGAATCAATCCTATAACCAAATTTATAAATTGTGTAAGGAGGTTGAGTGCGTAGCATAGATGGAGATTGATATTCAATGGAAAATATGTTGGAAGGCCATTCTCGTGCAAGCTTCCCTTCAGAAGGATGACTCCAAATTTCCAGACTTTGTATTTGTCGTCAATGCATTACCCTTCTCACCCTCGGGTGGATCAAACCTTATCAACCAAGTCTCACCACTGCTTACACCAATTTTTAAATTCAAGTGATAGCTTCCCATAATCCTATCAAGGTCCCTAAGGTGGATAAAACAGTGATCTTCTTTTAAATCAGAATTACCTTGAAATTTGTTACAAGTTTTGTCCTTAAATTGCAGGTCGAGGTTTTGGTCACAAACTTCCTTTGTCCTTTCCTAGGTGTTAATTTCTAAGGTTTATTCATTCGTACACTTCTTAGACCGGTTATTATAGGCAGGAAAAACACCATTTCCACAGAAACTTTGATTTGCATCACTACTATTAATTTTTTATGTTCGGTCAAGACAATTGGAATTTTCCCAACAATCTCTATCATTGTCCACTAGGAAGAGATGATCACATCCACACAAGAATTGTTTCCCAGGAAAAACACATTGGCATCCATCACTTTCATAAAAAAGGATTCTGATAATCCTCTTCATAAGTTTCATAGATAAGAGACTTCTTAGAGGAAAAAGTGTAAGAACTGCAATTGCTTTTCTCAAACTGCAAGTTTCTAGCCTCAGAGTTTACTAGGCGAGTTGTGTGCTTAATCCCAGGCTACAATTTTCCATAAGACTTGTGAATATTACCATCACCCTCACACCGTAATCTTGAAATACTTTTAAACCATTTTTCTACAAAAAGAAAATGATCATGAGATATGGTTGTTGCAGCAAAGCTATGACTATCATTTGTAAAAATAGGGATTTCATTTTTTAAGACTGCGCAATACTTTGTCCCTTTTTAATTTTCTTCATACTTATCATACTTGGGGTCATCATAAAAAATTATTAAGAATGAGCCTCTCCTTGAATTGAACTGAATGAAATTATCAAAATTGCATGGGCTAGAGACTGTCTCTCTGTCCACTACATTGTAGTCGACCTGTTTTTCTGGGTCTTCAGTTTCTTCTTCATTTGTGTCATCATTGTTGCCATGTTCTAGTTTTGAAACATTGTCTTCCTTCGTGTGGCTAGAAATGCTAACCTCATTAAGTTTTGACCTCATTATTCCCTCTTCAACAATAGTAGCATCACCACAGTCTAAAACATCGATATGAATGTCCTCAAAAACTTGAATTGTATCATCAATGCCATTGTATCCATGATGGTCCGCTTCAAGGCCTGCACTGATGATGTCCTCAAATTATTCATGAAATGTCCCTTCATATTCCTTTGGTACTTCATAAATAATTCAACATGTTTCTTCTCCCCTACAAACCACAACAAGGGTCTCTTCATTAACTAGGACAAGGGTTTCATTTTTAATAGCGATAGGATCAACATGCAAGACAATCCCTTCATCACATTCAAATATGCCAAGTAAAAATTCCTCCTTTATGTTGAAAAAGTATCCTCGGACACATAATTTTATTGATAAGGAAAAAGTGATTACAATCTGAAGTGAGAAATCATAATCTACTCCTTAACATCACTTGAAGAAGGAGCTAGTTTATATATCTCAACTCTAAACTAAAAACTAGGAGAAAAACAAATCACATAATCACATGAGTATGATAGGTGTCCTTTACATAGAAGCTAGGTGTCCTTATCCTGAAAAACTAGAATAAACTAATTTCTTAAAAACATTTAATCTAGAAAATACTTAGACTATAAAACTTTAGGATTATGAGGCTAACAAAGAGATACTTTAGATGTGTCTCGAGATACTAGATTCTTATCCAACTAGATGTAAATTCCAATGCATGTCTGCAAAAATTCGATCTTGCAACTACAGATCTTGAAGACTCACTCACCCTCTCTCAACTCCTCCAACCACCAAATCGCAAGGGTTTCTTCTGCTTATTGAAGGTCGAGTTTAGTCCATTGTCTTGCATACTTGGTTTGTGTCTAGAGATTTCCAGAGGAATTTCTTATCCATAGGTACCACATCCGATCCACACAAATTTGAATCTTCCTTTTCACCGATTTGATAGCAGAGATTCTTATTAATAAAATTATGTTTCTGAGGACACTTTGTCATCATGGTATCAGAGCCATGGTGAAAATTGTGATGGAAGAGAATTGGTGATGGATTGAGGAAGCAAGGAAGTCTCAACCACATCAACCCATATCTCTTGAAACTCAAGGGCAATGGTACTGAGGTAATCTGTTGTTGTTTAAAGTAAGGACAATTTTAGTTTTTAATTGCAAATTTTTTCTAAATGAATTTGTTAATTTTATTTTAGATCTAATCCTCATTTTATTGTTGATTAGATTTCTAGAGATATTTCTATTGTTTATAGTTATAAATCTGCAAATTTATTAGCAATTAGGCTTGTAAATCTCAAGGTCATAGCAGATCTATTATAAATCTGCATTGTTTTATGATCTTAAGATGCACTATTGTTTTTTCAATTAATTAAGAAGGCTCATTTTTGTAAAAATTGCTTCAGATCTGTTCATAAATATGGCAATTTAATTTCAAAGTTGTAGATCCTATATTTTTTTAGTTTTTAGATCTGATCAGTATCAAGGTCAGTATCAAGGTCTGTATTGAGGTTTGTATCAAGGTCTGTATCAAAGATCGTATCAAGGACCAGATTGTGGATCGCATTTGAATTTAGAAGAAGGTCATCAGATTGAATCTCTGAAATTATAGTGACCTCTGAATCTGAAATCTGTATATAAGATCTAAAAATACATTGGGATCGAACGCACCTCCATCCAATCGCGAATCTACTGGTGCGCTTTCATCCACTCATGCCTCTTCTGTGCAAATCTATTAGTTTGATTTCACCCACTCAGATCTCTTCTATGTGTCAAAAGATTGTTGTGTGTCCTCATTTTTTAATCTCCTTATGTGCGATTTTGTTGGACAATTTTTTAACTAATATTAAATTATCAAAAATCGTTGCATAAATATTTGTTCATATCAAGGTCTGTATTGCGGACTATATTGAGGACCGTATTGAGGACTGTATTGAGGATCAGATTGAGGAATGGATTGAGGACCAGATGAAGGACCAAAATTGTTTTCACATAAAGATGTGGAGTTATAGCAATTTTAAACTTTGATCTTCAGATTAAAGAGTTTTATTTTTTATTTTTAGCCATTTGAGTTGTAATCTTTTAGTCATTGATGACTTTAGTTCAAGGGGGGGCACATTTTATTACTTGTAAAAGGCTATCTATCTTGTAAAAAAAGGGTCAAACTTTGAAAGATTTGATTGTAGTCTTGAATTCTCAGAAGTTGAGAAGAGTCCAGTAAAATACTCCCTCAAACTCCATTTCTAAAGAGACTTTTAAAGGGTCAAGGCCAAGCCCTTAAAAGTACTCTTTTTGCATGGATTGTGTACTCTTTCTTTTTGGCGCCTTGTGTCTCTCTTTTGGAGTTTTGTGGATTATTCACTTGCAAATCTTGCAACAAACATCATGTCTAAATTAATCAATCTGTTCACAGAATTAGATAAGTTAGATGGACCCAAGAATTACAAATCTTGGAGTTGGCACATGTAGAACACTTTGATCTATAATGAATTATGGTGTGATATTTGTGACGATGACACTGCTCCAACTAAGCCAACTAACGCTACTTATTTAGCAAAATGGAATTTGAAAGATGAAAAAGCACTTTCTTTGCTACGTTCTTTTGTAACTGAACACATGTTTGTTCATATTGAAAATTCCAAAGATGCATGGTCTGCTTGGAATCTATTAAAGAAGTTTTTTTATACTAATCCTGCATCTCATAGAGTTGATCTACAAATGAAATTTCTTAAACAAAGATTAGCATACAATGGTGATGTATTAGAATACATTTCATGGATTGAGAACATTCATCAGGAAATCATCAAAGGCAGTTTTCCTAAACTTGAAGATAGTTTTCTATTCTCCATTGTAGTAAATGGCTTGCCTCCATCTTATAAGAATTTTCTTGAGACTTTGCAAATAAATGATAAGTTATCAACTATCACTTTTGATTCACTTAATGAATTATTGGCTCAACATAGTAAATCTTTTGGAAAACAAAAACAATCAAGAGAAGATCTTCTTTTCACTAAAGCTAAAAGTTCTAAAGGAAGAGGAAAATCAAATTTTCAAAATTTTCAAAATCAATCTTCTAATCGAGGTTGTGGCAGAGGTCGTGGTCAAGGTAGAGGTCGTAGCAATTTTAATCAACAAAATTTTCAAAGTAATCCTCCCAATAATAATGCGCTGTCAGGAAAAGGAAAAATTTCAGTCAAGTAAGATGTAAAAGATGTTTAAAGATGGGCCATTATGCATCAAATTGTCTTACAAGCAATGATCAATTTCCAAAGTTTAATAAGACATCAAATTCAAATTCTCAACAATAAGCTCAAGATGCAAAGGATCAAGATTACCCAGATGATCAATATGAATATGTTTTTTCAGCAGTTCAGCATGTAGATTCATTTGAAAATAATTAGATATTGGACACGAGCTACTTAGCATGTGACTTATCGCAGAGACTATTTTAGGAATTATAAAGATGTTCAACTAAATACCATCTATTTAGATGATGATACAATTCATATACCTCAAGGAAAAGGTTCAGTGAAAGTTTTTCTCCCTAGAATTGGTGAAAAATGGATTTCAAATGTTTGGTATGTACCAACTTTTAAGAAAAAAATGTTATCCCTAGTCACAATCAGACAAGTTGGACATCAAATCGTGATGCAAGATAGTTTGGTGAATATTAAGTCAGAGAAGGATAACTTGAAAACAATAATGACTAGATATGAAGATGGGAAGTTACTAAGAATGAATGGGAAAGTCATCCAAAGAAAGCAAAAGGTTGTAGCAACAGTGAATTCTGAACTGTCTTCATTCAGATTATGGCATTTTCAATTTTCTCTCTTAAACTTTGATAGTCTCTTGAAACTTAAGTCCCAAGATTTGGTAAAGGGTTTGCCAACTTTCAAGAAAGAAAATTCCAAGTGTGAAGCTTGTATTTTTGGCAAGCAAAAGCAAGAAGCTCTTCTAACCAGCTCATGGCGACCAACAAAGTATTTGGAGTTGATTCTTAGTGATATATGTGGTCCAATGGAATCTTATTTCGGTGGATGTTGATACTTTATATTGTTCATTGATGACAACACTAGAATGACATGGGTGTACTTTTTAAAGGCAAAGTCTGAAACTTTTGAAAAGTTTGTAAATTTTCAACACATTGTTGAAAATGAAACTAAAGAAAAGGTTGCTTCTTTGAGAACTGATAATGGAGGTGAATTCACTTCAATTGAATTCAATTATTATTGTCGAAACAATGGAATTAAGAGGCAACTGAAAAATTCCTATACTCCACAACAAAATGGAGTTACTGAAAGGATGAACAGAACTCTCATGGGCATGGAAATATCTATGATGCATTTTAAAGGGTTGAGCACAAAATATTGGGTTGAAGCAATCCATACTGCAGTTTGTCTCATAAATCGATCACGTACATCATCTTTATATGGAAAAACTCCTTATGAAGCTTGGTACAGTTTTAAACCCAAGGTAAATCATCTTAGAGTTTTTGGCTCAACATGTTATGCTTTAGTTCCTAAGGAAAAGAGGACTAAATTAGAAAATTGAAGTCTGAAGTGTACCTTCATTGGATACTCTGATGGAAAGAAAGGGTATAGATTACTTTCATATGGAAAATTCATTGTTAATAGAGATGTCATTTTTTATGAAACTGAAAGTAACAGTTTAGATGAGATTAATCATCTCCCTAGTCGTTTACAGAAGAAAAACACTAAAGGTAAAGGTAAGTTGAACAAGTCAAAGCAAGCATTTTGGTTTGAAAAAGACTTTGTTTATACAGAAGACATCTCTTTATCAAAAATTTATTATAATTCATTTGATAATGAAATGACAAAAGACTCTTCTGATACGGAATCTTCAAAAGAATCTTCTCCAACCTCAGATACTTCAGATGAAAGAAGAGCCTCATTCTTTGAAAATCCTCTTTTCAACAATAATGGTGATTCAGATCCTCAATCCCCTCAACATAAGAAGCCAAAGTGGGTTAAACAACTTCTCAAAGATGTTCATTTAGATGAAATTAACAAAACATGAACTAGGGGATCTACAAGAGTAGAAGCAAATTGTTCTCATGTTTCCACTAAACCTACTTCTTTTGTTGAAGCAACTGGACATAAAGAATGGTAGGAAGCAATGATTAATGAATATGATTTAGTACTTGCAAATGGGACTTGGAACTTAGTTGATTGTCCACATGATGTTAAACCCATCGATTGTCAATGGGTTTATTGAGTAAAGTACAAGCCCAATGGTAAAATTGGAAAGTACAAAGCAAGACTTGTTGCTAAAGGTTTTGCTCAACAAGAAGGAATTGATTATGAAGAAACTTTTTCACCCACAACTAAATGGAATACTATCATAATGGTTATCAATTTGGCTGCACATAATGGTTGGAAATTACATCAAATGGATGTCAAAGTTTCCTTCATGAATGGAGATCTAAAGGAAGATATTTTCATGACTCAACCACAAGGTTTTGAAGCTAAAGGACAAGAGCATAAATTTTGAAAACTTGAGAAGGCTTTATATGGTTTGAGCCAAGATCCTCGAGCTTGGTATGCAAAAATGGATGAGTACCTACGAAAGGTGGGTTTTCAGCGAAGTGAATCATATGATACATTGTATTTTTGAATGAAAGATAAGCACATGGTGATACTTGTACTCTATGTTGATGACTTAATCATAACAGGAAATAATGAAGCTCACATCAAACAAGTAAAGGGAGAACTTAAAGCAAGGTTCAAAATGACTGATTTAGGGACACTTCATTATTATCTTGGATTTGAAGTGTCTCAACATCCTAATCAAATATTCCTTAGTCAAAATAAGTATGCCATTGAATTGTTAAAAAAAATTGGCATGGAATATTGTAAACCTTCTCTTACCCCCATGGAGCAAAAATTGAAACTTTCAAAATTTGAAGGGGGGGAATTGGTAAACAGTACAAAATAAAGGAAATTGATTGGAAGCATTATTTATTTGAAAAATTATATTTGTTGATCCAAGTGGATATCGGTGGCCACCCACCTTTTCCAACTGGCTCAAAACAGTTTTCTGGTAATTTTGGTAATTTACTATTTTTAGCAGTTTTTAACTTCCGAGGCCATTTTAAGGGCCTAAATGAAGGTTTTTTGGGATAGATCTTCTCAATGATATTTGAAAGCTCTGATTGACCCTCCAAAATGAATCTCCTCTACGATACCTTTCCAATGAGCTATCATGCGCCCCAAACGGAGATAATATGCCAAAGTTACGCCCCCGGGAAGTTCATACAGCAAACTACCCAAAACGGGGTCTACAAAATTGTTGGCTTTTCATCTTTTGGGGTTAGGGTTTTGGATTTTATTTATGATAAAAATTCCTTTGGAGCCTCATTGTAAAATTATCTTCTCACAGATGTGAGTAGTCATCACATCTCTTCTCAGAGATAAGCTGCCACCATTCTAGTGAGTCTTTCACTCTATATTTTACAGTCTTTGTACATTTTCGCCCATTAATAGAAAATTGTGTATTACCGTATATCTGTGTTTATGGTTTCATCTTTGATACATTTATGTTATAATATTGGATATCTGATATATCTTTGTACATTTCTTTATTATAGCTCCGCTCTCATTTTGTGTCGAAAATAATCCAGATCATTTGTCATATTCAATCAGTATACTTTCAAGGTTTATGCAGGAACCAAGGGAAAGTCATTTGAATTAAGCAAAAAGGGTACTAAGATACATTCAAGGTACAAAATAATTTGGTATTCTCTACAAAAGAAACAAAAATTTTACACTTGTTGGATATTCAGATGTTGATTTTGCAGGTGACATTGATGGTAGAACATCCACTTCAGGTTATTTAATGAATATGGGTTCAGAAACAATATCTTGGAATTGTAAAAAGAAGACAACAATTGTCAATTCTTCAGTAGAGGTAGAGTACATATCAGCTTGGGAAGCAACATGTGATATTTTATGGCTATGCAAAATTTTACAGGATCTTGGTGAAAATCAAAAATCACCAACTACCTTATTGATCGATAGTCAGTCAACAATAAAGATGGCCAAGAATCCAGTATTTCATTCAAAGACTAAACATGTCAACAACAAGTACCACTTCATCAGATCGCTCATCATCAAAGACATCATCAAGCCTCGGTTATGTCCGTCTGAAGATCAAACTTTAGATATTTTTACCAAACCTCTTGGTAGAATAAAATTCACTAAGCTCATAGATGAACTTGGTATTTGTAAAAATGAACTTTCGGATTAAATGGGGGAATGTTAGCCTCATAATCCTAAATTTTTATAGTCTAAGTATTTTCTAGATTAAATGTTTTTAAGAAATTAGTTTATTCTAGTTTGTTAGGATAAGGACACCTAGCTTCTATGCAAAGGACACCTATCATACTCATGTGATTATGTGATTGGTTTTTCTCCTAGTTTTTAGTTTAGAGTTGAGCTATATAAACTCTCTCCTTCTTCAAGTTATGTTAAGGAGTAGATTATGAGTTCTCACTTCAGATTGTAATCACTTTTTCCTTATTAATAAAATTATGTGTCTGAGGACACTTTGTCAACACTTTAGGGCTGTAATATTCATGATATCATCCACAATGCCAACACCATCAAATTTTGAGGGAAGGAATCATTTCTCAATAGTGATGGCATTGTTTTCTAAGATATTGTTTTCATCATCAAAACCACATCAAGCCTAATTAATTGACTACTCCTTAAGAACGACAAGATCTTGTTGTCTTTCTGGCTTAGGTTCCTCATCAATCTCAGCATTACCTTCAAACAGACCCAAAATTCCCTCCTCCTACAGGGTTGTCAGAATCTCATGATATGTGTCCTTAAAACCTTAGAATTGTGGGCCCCAACGCTTGAGGAATTTCTCCACAAAAATTTTGAGAGAGGGGATACTTTTTTGGGTTGCAATAGTAGTGGATCCAATCTCATTGCTTATGTCCCAATGAGCATAGGAATTATTTCACCAACAAGTCTTCATTTCTTCCTTCATAACTTGATGCATATCTCAAGAGTGGAAAGATGTGTGGGACAACACAAGAAGGATCTCCATTGAACCTTGGGATATTCTCGACATGCTTCGGGGGGATTTGTTAGGGTACCCTAGAACATTCTTGATATCTAGAGCAACATACTTTGAATGCAACAACCAAGAAGCCATCCTTCATTATCTGTAATGAAAGCTTAATAAAACAATTAAATCTTTGTACCTTATCCCAATGGAGTTACAAAGGTGAGCTATAAATTCCTTCACAATGATGCTTGTCCCACCTTACAAGCATAAAGTCTTCAAAATCTGCAAAGAACAAGGTCTTCATTCTTCCAATAGAGTTTCCACGAAAAATATTCAAAGTTGAAAACTCCTCCAATGTCATTTTCCAAGAAAATTGGACTTTATCCCGAACAATGACGCCAAAACGTTATTGCACAAACTTGTATTTGTAGATCCAAAGTCCCAATGATCAAGTGAAAATCTTGTGTAACTGAGATGGAAGGGCCACTGTCACCTCATTGTATCCCTCTTCCTCTTTAATCCAGCTAGATATAAGTTTGAAAATTGTTGTGAGTTCAAAATAAGTGAAGAGGGAAGTTGAGTCAAAGTGGGTTAGAGTAACTTCGGAGATCAAGTAGTAGAAAACCTGGAGATCAATGTATTTTCATTGGCAAATGGATTCAGGCAAAACTGAGAATGACAAAACTAGGGTTTAAAATTTCCAGGGGTGTAAACCCTCTTACTCCCTAGAACAAAACCCTAGTCGAACATTTGCAACAAGGGTGTAGGCCCTTCTACTTCTTGAAGAAAGGATTGAAAACTTCTAAGACAAAAATAATGAGCTTTAGTGGAGGGTGTACACCCTTGTACTCCTCCTAGGGTTTCAAAATCAGATTTTTTGAATGAGGACAAGTAATTTCAAAAATATACTTGTGAAATCCATGAATTTTCATACCAAAACCCTATTTTACCAAAGATAATCCACAAATTATCCAAGATATGCCACAATAAAAATCCATTTTCTCAAAATGATCCAAAAACAAGCCTTACTCCTCCAAACACCAATCCAAGAAAAATGTTCTAAGAAAATTTCAGAAATTTCAAAGCTCATAAGGAAAAATCCCTCAAAAACTGATGACAAAAACAAGAATGAAGTGTCTCTCTATTTATAGGGGAAAGGGTCAACTTCCTCTTACATTAAAATAAAAATTATTTAAGCTAATTTCCATTAATGTAGCCTAAGGAGAGAGTAACACCCTCTTCAATAATTAAAATAATATAAATCATTCAAATTTTGGGCTTCTTAAGCCACACATGCCAAAATTTAGGGACCAAAGCCCTCAAAAGTGGGTGTTGGTGCAACATCCAACCTCCAAAGGCCCTTCAAATGCTCCTTTTCTCCAACAAAACATGGCACGATCACCTCCAAGTAGACCAATGGACTTGCAAAAGTGGACACTTCGGCACTCAAAATCTCTCCAATGCTCACTTTCTCCTCAAAACCAACAAACATGATTTTCCAAGCATCCTCCGATGTGGGAATACAAGCCTCCACATCACACAAATGAGACAATTTAATAAAAAGGGGGTCAGACCACCATTTATGTCATAAATACAAGTCAGTCTTGGCACAATTATTGCACAAGTCAGCTCAAATAAAATTTTATTTTCATATACAAGTCGGGCCATGGGTCAACCCTCCTCATATTACCTTTTTCCAACACTTAGGTATATATGTATATACATCACACCATTCTTGTGAGCAGGAAAGTGAAAGTCCTTATTCTCCAATAGTATCTTGTTTGTTGGTTTAGCCTGAATTCCTAAGGTTGCTTGGGATATTTGAAAAAGTTTAAAGAGATAATTGTTGTAGCCACACCATCAACTCCACCTTTCAGATTATTAAACTTCCAAAACAATTTTCTCCCCTTGGAGTCCTCTGAATGGTGGATCGTATTCATGTAGTAGCATTTACAATTGTAGTCACAACCCCCTTTTTTACAGTCCAAATGCAAGATTTCTTTGAGGTCGGGAAGAATTATTTACATGCATGGAAGGAACAATAATTCTCACAAATGGTTGCTTCATCTCTTGGTGAAGCCAACATTTATCCACTCAAATTGGAGCAAGATTATTATTGTGTTTTGAATTCAACCAGCTCATTTGGTATCTTTAATGGTTTCTTAGGAATAACTTTATGAATCGAAGAGTGAAACTAGGGCATTCCATCATCATCAACGTTGTACTCAACTGGGGTTGGCACTCCATCCAAGAGCTATGCAAGTTCCGTCTTCTTTTATTGAAAGTATCCAATCTTCCAGTCATGTTTCACCAAATTGGTTTTGTCAAATATTATCGCTATAGAATTAATCAAGTCCCCTCTCCTCTCTTCCAAAGTATTGTCTCTCTCTAAAACATCAGTAGATAGACCATACAAAATTGGATCTCGTAATGTTTGAATGTACATATAGGTGTAGGCTAGACACATGCATGCATCCCTTGCATTTTGAATTGTGCCTAGTACAATATATGTATTAAATTATTTTTCTCGGGATCATAAATAGTATGAGTGGAAATATTTATTCCCATGAAAAAGTCCCCAGCAGAAACCCAGTCACCACCATTTCAGAGGCAAAGACTAAGTTTCTCAAACCAGAACCAACTTCAGATTTGTTACCATCAACATTTCCTTTGTTGCATTTGTCAACCATGCATATTGGTGGGTAATAAGAGGCAAGCCTTCATGTAACACCCCCAACCACCTACTAGGATATGCCACATGAAATGTTTTTTGAACTATATACAAAATTTAAAACATACAGATACTCTGCAAATACACAGATTCATACAGAAGAATAATAGAAATACACATGTAGTATACACAAGAAAAACCCATAAAAACAAATGCATAAGTAATGATGCAACACATAATTTAACACACAATTGACACTTATATTTGATAACAATATCACCAACTGTGTGCAGACCTTCCACATTCCTCCCAAACATAGACCACATTGCTCGTAATCTCAGTAGTGGGTCACCCCTGAGCTGGGGTTAAACTCTACCAGGGAAAAGGGAATACTAAGCCAATCTAAGGTCCGACAAGCAGCATAATTACTCAGTCCAAGGTGCCCAACTGTTGCAACTAGCATACAATCTCTCATTCCCCACATGCCTATCCCACCCCAGGAAGTGTGCCCCTTCTCTACTCAACATTCCCTTGGCTACCTCACTTCCCTTCCGAGACTTAAACAACAAGTCAGATAGGAAGTCTCAAAGCCCGGTAGTTATTGCCCAGCGCACTAGGGAACAATTCTGAGCAATTTCTCACCTAGATAAAACTACTCACAGGCCTGACAACCCGCTTCTTCAACATAGAAAATCTCTCACCTGGAGAGAAATTCTCACGGGCCTAACAACTCGCTTCTTTGACCACGGGCCTGACAACTCGCCTCTTCAGCCTGCAATCAAACCAGGTTTTTAGTTGTCCACAATGCCAAGCTTCCCAAGTACATGTATGGTGATGGAAGTCGCTGAAGATTTCAGATGGTAGGAGAGAATAATCGTAACAATGTTGAAGGAATGCTCGAAAATGAACTAATTTCCCCCAAATATATGTGCATGTGCCCTTAATGACACATGGCCCTCAAGGAACTCACTTTTCTCCACTTGTAATTTGTTTCCTTCCCATAGGAACTTAGGATAACATAAATTTATATCCATACCTTAGACTTTAGGAATAATAATATAATATTATGTTGGGATTAATCCTTCTAGCTTAGCCCCTTCCTAGACTCTTAGCCTCCTTTCCCTCCTTAGTGGAGTTTATCCCCCCCATATTCATTTGTGGCTCAGTTTACACCAGTGATGTACTTTATTAATGATATGAGTGTTTACATATTACAATAATAGGATCACTACCCTTTAGCATGTAGTCTCTTCGGCTGAATAATCACATAATCCTTCTGGCCTAATATAATAACCTGAATCACCAGCCTATAAAAAATTTATATTTACAATTGGGGATCGACCTGGGGTATTACATTCCCCTCCCCCTTATTTATGCATGTCCTTAGTGCATTATATACCATGTACAATTCAAAATTCCTCAAAAAACTCCATGTGTTTGCTACTGAAGCTTGTTATCCACTCGAGGCTCTGCTTTCAAGCACCAATTCATGTATCTGTACCATAGCTGGAAGTCATTTTCTCTATTCCATAGAGTTTCTTCATGAAAGAATTCAACTCATTATTCTTTTTGGCACACCCTCATTATGACAGCTACCATCCTATAAGCATCATTGAGTTGCATCTTCCTTGTTGCACTCACACTTCTAGGCTCAGGTATCCTTTCACTACTACACAGTCCCTCAACGATCCATCTTGCCAAGGCTTTCACACACAAGGAGAGCGCTAACTCATTACCAGAATCCCCACCAAGGTTCTACATTTATATGGTTCCAGTGTTTCTAACAATAGTTGTTGTTTCCAAGCATGTTAGCTATAATAAATATGAACTCACATGCATTAAACATATACAGTTATTGTGAGAGATTATTATAAAAACTTCATTTTAGAAATTCAAATTTATTCCATAAAGGAAATCCACTGTTCCCAAAATATGAAATTTTGTCTCATAGTTTTCTTGGTTGTTGCAACAACATGTAGTAATTTTTATCATGGATTTTTGCAGTATCATAGTTGAGACCACTTTTCCTGCAATCTTTTCCATCTTGCATTCAACCAACAATTATTAGTATGTCATGCACCATAAAAATTCTATTGTAATACTTACAAAATCTCACGAGTAATTCAAGAATTGTCCACACTTTAAAATTCCCATTACCAGCTATCAAGTAATTTATTAAATAGAATAAAATTATCACTCTTATGCATATGCATGTTCACAATTGATATCAGTAAGTTCATTACTCTATTTTCTCAACATAAAATTCATGTAGTCAATGCTCATGTGACTACTTGACTTGCAACTTTCCTATTGTAATGTCTATCAGCCCTTGAATGTCCTGAACTCCATGAGTTAGTAATAATTGTAACATTTCAGTTGTTAGCACAATCATTTCCATTAAATAACATGTATGCATGAACTTACAAAAATGCATTCAATAATGCATTCAAGTATAACAATCTATTATGCATAAGTGCAAATCTACCAATTACTATGCATGAGTGCAACTCTCAATGCATATCTATTCAATGCACCTTTGCATTGATTTTTTACATTGCTCTATATCTAAGTCATGTATCTCACCATTGGTAAATTGGAATTATGGTCAATGCCTTGACACATTCTCCATACACTTCCTATTTTCTTCTCAATTATTTGGATGCCTTCCTTTTCGACCCGAACACTACACCAATAATATAATTTTGTGGTGTTCATTAGTGTTATCAAAAAGGTTGCAGTACAATTATTATTTAGAAGTAGGAAGTTCAATGGATATTTGTGTGGTACATATCCTTTCCATAACCAACCATGTCATGGTCTCATACATGACTAGCTTTTCTAGCATCCATTCCTATAACATGTTCATACCTTTTATTGCCTTGGTTGTTAGCTCATAACCAATTAACATGAGATGTCGTTATGTCAGTGTATGCATTCAAAAGATAAAAATATTTTATAATTATTACAGGCCTCCAACCTTTACCACACCTAGTGGTATTTTATTCACATCAATACATTCAACTAATGCAATAATGTGATTTTATAAAATAAAATTGGATTAAGAAACTATTACCTAAATTCCCTTAATCTATTATGCAATAACAATACATAAAACTCATACATGCATAGCTTCCATTAAATGAATTTAATGCTACCTGGATAGTTGATAAAAATAGAAGCTCTCATGCTTTTATCATAAGACTTATAATCCACTCTTCAGCTTTATGTTGCTTCCTTCTATATGTAGCAACATTAGTAGGAGCATTTGCATACATGCAAGAATTCTCTCTTTCCTGGTACAACAACCACCATTAGCATCTTTCATATTAATATATATTCAACAATAGACTAATCCTAATCTTATTATTGTATATATGTATATTAACAAATTAGCATTCATCAATCCGTATTTGTATGCACTAATAATGCATCATTAGCATGCTCCTAAAATCATTTGCATGTCAATTTCTTGTACTATTTATGGTTATCCAACAAGCCATCACATAATTGTTGCTACAGTAATTGCAACAACCTCTTTCTCCATGTATCACTTTTCTTTGTTGTTCCTAGAAGTATTCAATTCTTCCTAGATTCATAAATCTTCTTGTGTTCTTACAAAAGAAAACAAGGTGTCTAATTGTTCTCTATCTTGAGTACTTTTCCATCCCAACCTTTCTTATCTACTTTGCACACTTGTAGCCATATATTATGTTGATATTAATTTTCGGCATTCCACTATTACTTGGATCCCTTTGACCCAAATCCTACATGACCAAAATACATTTCCAACCATGCTCTCTAATTAACCTTGGATATTTAATGCCAATTTCTTTATTGAAACAAATTGATTCAACCTTTCCTTGATTGAACATATCAGCAATTGGATTTGCTTAATGAACCATTACTTTCTCATGTCCTGACCCATCTTATTCAACCTAACTTGCATAATCAACTTCCATCATTCCATATTGATGCACCTATGCCTTCTTCTACATGTTTGAATCCTTTTGGATAAACATCCCAATGTACCATGTCAATGCACTCATCTCTTGGGAATGTACTCAACAGTCCTTCCCATTGTTGTCACAATTCCTCGAATGTTGCATAAGACTATGTATAACTTGGTATCCATCTATTGGTACCTTTCAACTATCTTAATTTACTCATGAACTTCATCCCGTCTCTAATACATTTAGCTTCGAGTAATTCCTCTGCTAGGATTTTTATTGCATCATTCTAGATCCAATATTTCCATAGTATATTTTTTTATGCCTCAACCAACACTCCTTACTTATGTGCACTTTCATTTCTCTACCCTTGAAGTGGTGCCCTTCATACCATGCTTCCATTGTGTAGTTTGATAACCATAAGGGAAAGATTACTCTATAATTCATAGCTAATACATGGAGATGATGCACTCGTTATCCAAATATGCATTAAGCCTCTCTCTTTATTTGATTACTATCATTCTAATAGTCAATTCCTTTTATGATAGATCTGACTCCAATGTATTGCCTAATATGTATATTGGTTTCTTTGGGAGTGAATGGACTTTCACTATTTCATTCACTACATGATCTATTCCTTGGACCAAATTCCATTGAGTACTTGACTAACATAAGTGGACTTCCTGTAGTGACTTCCCAAGACTTTCTGGCTGCACCTAGATTCATACCTTAACATTTTGTAGTCTTGACTTTTGATCATTTATGAAATATTTTTTTCATAGCACTCTTGCCCTAAGTACCTATGCTATATTTAACTAAATTTCAAGATTCTCACCTTTTATGAACTAAATGTTGTTAACTCTGCAAAATTTGGAGCCAACAAAATTTGTTAGGCTAAATAATTTAACAAATTTATGAAATTATGTACAATTATGTTCCAATAATGCATCATAAGTCCTTCTTCTAATCTCTTGTGAAAATTAACTCCCCAAGTCAATTTTCTGGGTGGATACTTAGAATCCCCTATCCAAGACCTTTACAATGATTGCTCCCTTTCTCAATTTTGAGTCTTGAGCAGAAAGTTATGGTCATTTGAAAAATTCTCATTAACTTCTCATGTTCACACTTCAACTAGGTGCAAATATGAACTGTAATTATGCATTTATGCACCTGTTCCATTGGATTTTTGGTAGGATCCCAATTGGGTTTCTTCATATACATATTTTGGACAGTCCATCTAAGTTTCACCTATTTTGGGTTCTGGGATGCTAGTTACATCCTGCTGAAGTTCTAGGCCAATTAGTGTTTTTGGCCTTGAATGCTACAGGTACCTTTTGTTCCATCTTAAACATTTTTAACATGCCCAAAATTTTAATTCAGCTCCATGACTGTGTTCTATGGTTCAATATCTTTCCTAATGGTCTCAGTCAAATTTATGTGATGCAAACCCCAACCCTCCTAGGGAGCTCG
Organism: Picea mariana; assembly: GCA_032191745.1. NCBI lineage: Eukaryota > Viridiplantae > Streptophyta > Pinopsida > Pinales > Pinaceae > Picea > Picea mariana. Next base: position 24,275 of record JASDQU011103204.1, read on the forward strand.
CGCGACCTCCTGGTCTTAGGATATTCTTCTGAAGCCAAATTAGCTCTCAGATCCATGTTGGATCCTCTATTAATGTACATGGGCCCTTTTTATTTATTTATGCCGATCCAACAAAACCCACGGGCGCTTTACTCTAATCCCCTTTCACCTAGAGTCAAAACCACAGGCGTTAACCCCTTTTCTTCGGCGGAAATCTCATGTGACCACGGGCTAGAACCAAGCGCTCAAATAAAAGGTTCTACCCGGAGCTTTGGGACTTCAACGCTCTGTCAACATTCACCTTTTCAACACTCTAATCTCCCGGAGTGGTTACCGGCCGAATTCGGTCGTAAAGTGACTTTGACCGATGGGTGTAGGTCTTCTCCCTATCCTTCCTCTCTCCAAACTCTTATGGCCAGATCTAATGGCTAGCGGGGATTCTCTTCCATCCTCCATGATCTATGCTGGAGATTCACTTCGAGACTCCAGGCTTCAGGAATTTCCATGACTCCAACATGCAAATCTCTCGGACTGCCGAACTAGCGAACTCCCGAAGAGTTCAAGGATCAACGATCCACACTTTTCTCCTTAATCTGCGATCAAATCCGAGACTCAAAGACTCTGAGCTTCAGAATTTTCCTGACTCCAACACATGCTACCTTCTGGATAGCTGAAAAATATAACTGAAATCGATGGATCACACTCCTCCCACAGCCAACGATTGTGACTAACTCTAGGCTTCAGGCTTTGGGGCTTCTCGCTCCATACGAGCACCACACTCCCGAACTGCCGAATGTCGAACTAAATCGACGGATCAAATTCCTCCCACAACCAACGACTGTGATTAACTCTGGGCTTTAGGCTTCGAGGCTTCTCGCTCCAAACGACCACCACACTGTCGAACTATCAAATGCCAAACTGAAATTGACGGCTCACACTCCTCCCACAATCAACGACTGGATTAACTCTAGGCTTCGGGCTTCGAGGCTTCTCGCTCTAGACGACCACCACACTCTCGAACTGTTGAACGTCGAATTGAAATCAATGGCTCACACTCCTCCCACAGCTAATGGTTGTGATTAACTCTAGGCTTTGGGGCTTCTTTCTCCAAACAACCACCACACTCTCGAACTTTCGAACGTCGAACTGAAATGAACAGATCACTCCTCCCACAGCCAACAACTTTGATTAACTTCGAGCTTCGAGCTTCGAGTCTTATCTCTCTAGAAGACCACCACACTCTCGAATTGTCAAACACTGAATTGGCGAAGGGCGGAGATCTACGACTAAGGCTCTCCTTTGATCAACGACTAGGATAAACTTCCATACTTTGGAGCTTCGGGACTTTTCACACCAAAATAACTTTCACCCACGATCCTTTAGATAGTCGAATTTATGAATACTTGGAAATCTACATACACGTGTACCCAACAACCGATGGTCAAGATTTACTCTGAAATTCAGGACTTTGGGGAATTCTCCACTCCACACAACCACAACCAATTTCTCCTGGAGTGTCGAATTGTCGAACCACTCGGGGATCCAACGGTTCGCACTCTCTCAGTGAACTACGGTGTAGATTCACTCCGGGACTTTGTAGCTTCAGGGATTTCTCCTCCTGGCGACACAAGGGTCAATTTTTCCCGAAGTGTCAAATCTCTGAATTGTGAGATCTATGGCTCATGTTCGATGATGGGATCTATGGTTGAGATCCACTCCTCTTTGTCCAAGACTTACGACTCGAGAACTCTGATCGATGGTTCTCATTCTCCTACGCTCAAATCCAACGGTTGGGATATGATCTCCTCTACTGTGCGCTATCCTCTCATCTGGGTTTGATCCAACGACCCAAATCTAATCTTACAGCCCAAATCAACGAATGTTGTGGTTTCTCTCCTCCATGGGCTCTACTTCCCTCCAACGAAGGATTTCTCAATCTTTCAAAGGCTAAATCTTTGATCTCTCTACTGCAGGGTTGAATCCTTGGAATTTGATTGCTTTCTCGAACCGCTACACCTCTTGATCTTTCGAACACAGTCAAATTTTTCTCTCAGTGCCCTCCTAGCACCCTGTAACTTCAAATTCGACCAATTCCAGGTCATGGATGCACTATAACTTGAAATTTTGCCACTTCGAAATCAATTCTCTGTGAAATTTCGCTTCAATTCAACTTGTTCAACCCATCCAGAATCAGTGTTGAAAACTAAAATTCTGATACCATATTGTAACATCCCCAACCACCTGTTAGATTATGCCACACGAAAAAAAATTCAAACTGTATACAAAATTTAAAACAAATAATACTCTTCAAATACACAGATTCATACAGAATAATAATAGAAATACACATGCAACATACACAGGAAAAACCCATAAAAAAAATGCATAAGTAATGATGCAAAGCATAATTTAACACACAATTGACACTTATCTTTGATAAAAATATCACCAACTGCGTGCATACCTTCCACATTCTTCCCAACCCTAGACCACACTACTCGTAATCTCAACAGTGGGTCACCCTCGAGCTGGGGCTAAACTCTACCAGGGAAAAGGGAATACTAAGCCAGTCTAAGGTTCGACAAGCAACATAATTGCTTGGTCCAAAGTGTCCAACTGTTGCAACTAGCCTACAGTCTCTCATTCCCCACATGCCTATCCCAACCCAGGAAGTGTGCCCCTTCTCTGCTCAACAGTCTCTTAGTTGTCTCACTTCCCTTTCAAGGCTTCAGCAACAGGTCGGATAGGAAGTCTCAGAGACTGGTAGCTATTGCCCAGTGCACCAAGGAACAATTTCAAGTAGTTTCTCGCCTAGAGAAAAATACTCACGAGCCTAACAACCTGCTTCTTCGACATAAAAAATATCTCACCCGGAGAGAAATGCCTATGGGCCTAACAACCCACTTCTTCGACCACGGGCCTGACAATCCGCCTCTTTATCCTGCAGTCAAACCAGGTTTTTAGTTTTCCACAACGTCAATCTTCCCAAGTACATGAATGGTGATGGCAATCGCAACATATTTTGGATGGTAGGAGAGAATAATCGTAACAATGTTGAAGGAATGCTCGAAAATGAATTAATTTCCCCCAAATATATGTGCATGCACCCTTAATGACACATGGCCCTTAAGGAACTCACTTTTCTCCACTTGTAATCCTTTCCCTTCCCACAGGAACTTAGGATAACATAAATTTATATCCATACCTTAGACTTAAGGAATAATAATATAATAATCTGTTGGGATTAATCCCTCTAGCTTAGCCCCTTCCTAGACTTTTAGCCCTCTTTTCCTTCCTAGTGTAGTTTAGCCCCCCCATACTCATTTGTGGGTCGATTTGCACCCGTGATGTACTTTATTAATGATATGAGTGTTTACATATTACAATAATAGGCTCACTGGCCTTTAGCATCTAAGCTCTCCGACCTAATAATCACATAAGCCTTCTGGCCTATAATAACCTGGCTCACCATCCTATAAAACATATTTACATTTACAATTGGGGATCGACCCGGGGTATTACAATTCAACCATCCTTTTCTATTGCAATAGCTTTAGGCCACCAAAATGTAGATGACCAAATCTAAAATGCCATAGCCAAGAATCATCCAAACATGTTTCCTTTTGAGCAAATGAGGCATCCTGACTACATAATTCATGACTAGAGTGTACATTCTATTATTTTTCATATTTCCCATAGCAAAAAACCTCATACTGGGAGGTTTGTCATACATGAAGCAATCATCTCCCTTAAAAATTACAATATACCCTTTCTAGGTAAGCTTCCCAACACTAATGAGATTATGTTTCAATCATGGGGCATAATACACATCCGTTATATGCATTTTTTGGCCTTGTTTGGTCAAGATATCAACCCATTCATTTTCCCATAACTCTTACAACATTATATGTCCCCAATTTAACTTCAGTTCTAACTGAATCATCTAGATTTGCAATCATATTTCTATTGTCAGACATATGATTGATACACCCACTATATATAAGCCAAATTTACTAGAAATCTTGTGAGCAACATTACAAGTAAGAAATAAAGAATCTTCATAGTTTTCAACGGTGTTAGAATAATTTGCATTATGTTTGCTAAGGTCAACCCTCTTCTTCCTACACTCATGTGCATAATGACCTAGCTATTTTGCAATAATAACTCTTGGCCTTGGATTATTTATACCTTTGATTTTGTTGTGAGCTTCTACTATTGCTCTCCCTTGAGTTATGAGGATTTTGATATGATCTCCTTTCTTGATCCAAATCTTCCTTTCCATCTCTTTGGCCACTACTTTTGTTGATGCCGCTACCTCTTGATCTTGATCTACCTCTGCCTCTTGAGATAGAAACCTTAGACCTGAAAGAATTTTCTAAAGAATCATCATATATGTTCATTCTAGATTCATGGGATAGCAAAGATCCCAACAACTCATCTACTAATAGATATGATAAGTCCTTAGACTCTTCAATGGCTACAACCACTGCATCAAATTTCTTGGGAAACGTTCTAAGAGCCTTCTCTACCACTTTTTGATCTAAAAATTATTCACCATTTATTCTTATTTGATTTACTATGTTCATGACTTGAGTCATACACTGGTCTAGTAACGCTTTCATCTTCAAATTCTCAAAATTCATTCTTAAGGTTTGCAATTTAACTATCTTGACCTTAATAATACTTTGATAGTTAGTCTCTAACATGTCTCAAGCTTTCTTTGAGAAATTTTTTGCAAAAATCTTATGAAATATACTAACATCCAAACCATTTTAAATGAGATAAAGTGCTTTTGCATCCCTTTTCCTATTATCTATGAGCTGATCCTTTTGAGTACTTCTGAAGGCTTGGTCTGCTATTGATTAACGGGTTACGTATACCCATGAGCTACAATCTCCCAAACATATTGAGAACGTAATAATGTTCTCATCTTGATTGCCCAAACTTGATAATTTTTTCTTGTGAGGATAGGAATTTGTAGTTGTACAAGAATATTACTACTTGAACCCATTTTTTATTTCTTATTTTCCTCCAATTTTTTTTTACTAACAAAGAGAACCTCTTACTTTAAACCAAGATAGACTTCTCTTTAGCCTAAGTAAGAAATAATTGTGTTTCACACCCAGAAAAAATTGTATGGAATAAAATGCCCTCAAATTTTACAAAACTGCCTTCTAGACAAATTTACAGAAGAAATCGACTTCAACTCATCTTGCTAATTATCAATGCACTCTATCCCATAAAACGTTCCAAACATTTTTAATATTTAAATAATCAATTCCTATTAAAACACTCTTGTAATGAGGAAAAAATAGAGTAATTCCAGAAATGAAGGGTTTATGTGCCACCAAAGATAGCAAGATGCAGGCTCTTGCCTTAATCAGGATGGGGTTTCCTTTCAGATATTCAATTTAGAGAAAATCCCTTCCCTACTGACCAAATACAAATTTCACCTGGTTCCGCAGAATTTGAGTCTCCTTGAGTCGCTCTGATTTCTCTGGACGGTGACAACAAATGGAAATTGTGGCAGCTTCTTCTGCACGCACGTAGATTGTCCTCCACGCAGAGGTCGAAGGGTAGTTCCTCTTCTTTGGCTCTCCGACCTCCTCTTAATGCACAAGCAGCACCCCGATTGGAACCCTTCTATGCTCTCGGCTCCTTTAACGGCGGCTAGGGTTTGCAGCGACGACACTCTTCAACCAACCGACTCGGCCTCCTCTTAAAACACAAGCATATATTCCTCTCCTCAACACACAACAATTACCCCAGAAATATTTCACACATGCTCACCTACTCTCAGCTTTGATACCAGATTGAAAACAAGAGAATAAATAAATTGAACAATTGTAGTTGTATATTGAATCACAAATGCACACAAAATCACAGAACACTTAAGCTACTTCTCTTCAGAAA
>JASDQU011103205.1:16943-30342 GCA_032191745.1 Picea mariana
CAAAACCGTAGATCTGGGCACCAACAGCGTAGTCGTAGATCTAGGAGCGATCCTTAATCTCTGGGGCGCGTTTCAATATATGAGGCCAAACTTAGGCTTTATGACCTTTTGTGGGTTTTGCGGGCTTCCCCCCTTTCTTTTGTCACCATGGGGTTCTAAAAACATTTCACCATCAAAATCCTGCATTTTTCATCGATCATCTTACACATTTTATTGAAAAGAAACTAACTAACCTATGTACTAACCTACTCCTTTGCACCTTTATCCCAGCTTAAACTGTTGGGCTAAGAAAATACTCTATCGTGGGGTTATTTGACCAAGATTAGACTGCTTGGTCAAATTTATTCACTAATCCTAAATTACTTGGCTAAGATTAGACAGTATAGCCAAGCTTATTCACTAATCCTAAATACTTAAATTTAAAAGACTTGGACATGTTTAAACTGTATGGATCAAGTAATAATCAATTCATGGGGCTTTATCCTTTTTCTTTTATGCCCTCTTTTTGTTTTTCTGGACTTTTTTCTTTTCTTTTCTTTTTCTTTTGTAGAATGCATCAATACCTGCAAGTCGAAAACACTAAAGGAACAAAATTACAATCAACAGTTGATCCTATAAATTATAGGGTTATAACAGCTCCAAATGCATCAATCCCACGTTACATTCTCACAACCAACATACCATCAAGGGAAGGAGGAAGGGTTGCTCAGGGATAATGGTTGGAGAGGAAAGTTGAGGCTAAAACTTAGAGCACGATCCAAATCTTGGGCAATGAAAAGGGAAGGGATTTTGGCAGAGTTTTCTTATTCTCTTGTTCATGTCTATAAATGACTCCCTAAGACCTCTTTTTATATGAGAAAAATATGGTTATTCGGTTTGGGGATGAGCTACAAGGGGTAAAATGGTTAGGGAAACCCTCCATAGCCCGTAAACTCCATCGAATTCCGGGCAATTTTATATTTTTTGCAACTTTTGGAGGTAAACGCGGGCTAACTAGCATGCAGCACGTGTGTGTATGCGGGCTAACTAGCATGCAGCACGTGTGTGTATGCGGGCTAACTAGCATGCATCACACGTGTGTACAAAGGCTAACTAGCATGCAGCACATGTGTGTACACAGGCTATTAGTGCAGCATGGCACGTACATTATCCAAAAAAGGTTTTTTTAGAAGGAAGCCTCAGCAGTATTTTTGGAAAAGTATGCAAATGGATGGGTCAATGTCTTGTATGCACATATATGGCATTTTTGGACTATAACAGATGCCCCCTAATCTGTGAGGTCAGAAGAGAAACTAATGGCCAAAATACATTACAATATATTTACAGAGAAGGAAGGCATGGAATTGAGTGAGCCCGTGATGAGTGTTTGTGAGTGTCTCATCAACAAAATAATGATAATCTTTCTGGGTCAGGCATACCCATGCTCATGATTAAATAAGCATGGATGCCAATCAACTACACTGCAAATCTGTGTCATATATGGCTACGAGACAAATATGAATGTCTATATAATGTGTAGCCGTGAACAATCACATCGGATCTACATCTCAAGATCATCTGAAGATATACAAGTACAATTTGATATGCATCTTCAAGAAGCATCGACACCTGTGGCTGGAGATGAGGACTTCATAGCTCGAGAAACAACTTCCAGATATTCAAAGCTCAGGTAGGAGTACAATAGGAGTGTAAAACGCACTACTTTGAGGTCTTCAACATGTCATCGAGGAAAGAGTAGAGGATCTTGATCATCAGGCAAAAAATTTAATTGATTTTTACTTTAAGCTTGACTGGACTCTCAGGATGGTCGACTCATAAAAGTCAAGAGATCAACTGCAGAATTGTCGACTCAAGTTGGATAAAACTTCTCTTGGATAAAAGCACAACAAAAAGATGAGACTCGACTATCTTTTCAATTTTAAGGAGTCTGAAAAGAGCTTAACTATGGACTCATGGCCTTTTTCTAAGTTTAGTCTCCTTATCATGAAAAAAGTATAAAATATAACTTTGGAGAACTCTCCCGGTGAAATATGTCTGTTGAGGCTTACCTTTTTCTTGGATAATCTATTGGCTGAAAAAAGGGTTAAACTTATGCCAAATAGATATTCCTTATGAACCAATTAATGAGTGTGAAAGGAAAAAGGTCACTCGGCAATCTTTTCATATTTAGAGAGTCTGAAAAGATCTTAACTATAGACTCTGAGGGGGTTCCTTTTTTGTAGATAATCTCCAAGGCCCGAAAAAGAGATAAACCAAAACCAAGGAGAATGGCCCTTTTTCAAAAATTTAGTCCCTCATGCCCCAAAAAGGGTTAAACTTATGCTTGAGAATACTCTCCTAGTGAACTGAAGCTCCTAGGGCATACCTTTATTCATAAATTAACCGTCCGGACTAAAAAAGAGGCAAACTACCACCAGACAAATGTGCCTTCAAATTTTAGTTTGACGAGTGTGAAGTAAAGTTTGATGAAAATGCTAGACTCTTGTTGTTAAAGTTAAGGAAGGTTTGCAGGTATGTGATCATATACACCGGGTCTATTACAGAGTTACAAATCAGATTTGGATGATGAAATTGATGAGGGATTTTGGTTGAGGTACATGTTGGGTACATGGTTGAGACAAGTAGTTGATGAGTTGGCACATACATGAGGTGTATAGTTGATGATGTTGGTACATCTTGATGAGTCATAGTTTATGTGTATTTTATGCATGATTGGTACATATTTGGTGCATGGTTGATGCACTCGTTGATGGTACAGGTTGAGGTACAGGTTGGTGCATGGTTGATGCACTTGTTTATGGTACAGGTTGATTACAGGTTATTGTGACAGGTTATTTGTACAAGTTTGGTGCATGGTTGATGCATTTGTTTATGGTACAAGTTGAGGTACAGGTTGATGTATGGTACATGTTGGTACAGGTTGATGTATGGTACATGTTGGCACAAGTTATTAGTACAGGTTGTTAAAGGTTGATTACAAGTTGATTGGTATAGGTTTATAGCAGTGTATCCCACAGTGATAGTGTGACAATGGTTCCATCATTCTACTTCTACGTTAGGGTGGTTGGACAGGGAAAGAACAGGTGGTTGTAGCCACCTTCCAATTGTAGCCCAAGAACATAGGGGGTTGTAGCCTCCTTCTGGTTGTAGCCATAAAATTGGGGAGTTGGAGCTTCCCTCGGGTTGTAGCCTGAGAAACTAGGGGGTTGTAGCCTCCTAGTTGTAGCCATAGAATTGGGGAGTTGGAGCTTCCTTTAGGTTGTAGGCTGAGAAACTAGGGGGTTGGAGCCTCCTTCCAGTTGCAGTTGGAAAACAAAGGAAGTTGGTGCTTCCAATGAATGTAACTCTTAAATACATATAAGAAAAAACATTATGTGGTTTTATCCCTCTTTGGGTTTCCACGTAAAAACATTGATGTATTGTGTATGTGTATGAATTCTCATTTGTTCATTGTTTATTTACTCTACAACTATTGGATGATAATACTACATTGATATAACACTCACATTTTGTGGTTAAAAAGGATTATTGTTCTATTACGGATTCACCCCCCCCCTCTCAGTAATCCAATAATCGTCCTGGATAGAAGACAAAGAGCACTATAAATAGAGGGCACTTGAGCTCATTTGGTCATTCACGGTCTCACAACTCACACAAGACAAGTGGTGCGCAAGTTTGGAGAAGGAGTGTAGTTGCAGCTACTGCAACTAGGTTTTTGGTCTTGGTTTCTGGTTTATGGACTTTATGGTTGGTGCGTTATTCTTAGAGAAAGAGAAATATGTTATATCTTGGTTATGCGTTGGGTATAGTACTGCTTCCATAATTATTCTATCTATCAAGGTTATGGTGCTCGGGGGTGGTTGCATGCCTATGGTTGGGTGACAATATTGAGATATTGTCTATGGAAAAATGAACACATCTCTTTTATTCTAATAGGTTATGGGCCCACACTATCTTCAGAGAGTCTAACCAATGGAATATAGAATGGGAAATTATTTGTTAAAGCTCGTTGTGGCGCCAGTTACAGTTGCAGCTAGGTTTTATAATTATGCAGCTGCAACAAACCCTAACACTTGTGTTCGGGAACTTTTGGTGAAGCATTTGACCTAATTCCTTGACATCCTAGTGCGCCCTATCCTGGCGCACCTCTTGGTACCTTCAGCTAGCAAAAACATCAGGTTTGAATTTTTGGTCAAAGTCAAAGTTTGATTGGTCAAATTCAAAGGTTGAATCGTCAAAGTCAAACTCAAAGGTTGACTTATGGTCAAATTGATTTTGTGGTCAAAGTTGAAATTCTAGAGTTTCTATATTTTTCTAATCATTGAATCTTCTGATTCAGTTTCTAATCTCTTCTTGTCAAGATAGTGTCTAGTTTCAGATTGGAAGACAAGTTGGAAAATGCTACAAGACTTCAAAGGTATGCACTTGTATATTTTATTCAAGTTATATCATCTAGAAAAACATGAGTGTGTTTGCAAGGAAAGTACTAGAGACCTTATCCAACCTCTAATCTTGGATTCAGTGCATTCAGAAGAACAAGCACACCCTCCATAGCAAGTGAGGCTTCAAGTTCTAGGTTCGATTAAATTGTTAAGCTTCAAATTTTTTTATATTAAGGATGATAGTTGCTACATTACAAAAAAATTCTTTGAAAGGTTCTATTATTGCTAGGTGCAATGAATACTTGACTGCATATGAATACCATTGATATAGATGCATATTATACTTGTTTTCAAGATGAACTAGCATTTCCTCTAGAGAGATATTTCTTGTTTGCTCTTATTATTCTTGTTCAGGTTCCAGGTACCCTTGTGAAATATGTTTGATGAACAATATTTGTGGAAGTTGTCATAGAAAAAGTTTATAAGGATGACATAATGCTTGCAACAACTACCAGATGGGCAGTAATCAGAACAAATAGAAACAAACTTGAAGAGACTCGGAGGGAGTGAGAAAGAAATCAGTAATCAAGAGGAAACTAGAATAAACTTGTGACACTTTGTAGAAAGCAAGAGGGATGCAGATGGAAGCATGGACTCTCTTAGATGGAGGGAGTTGATTACATAATTCCAACAGAAGAGAATGCATATTTCTCATTCAGGCTTAAGCTGAGATTAGGAGGGAGCTAATCCCCAATAATATGATCCATTGAAGAATATGTGAGTACTATGAAGTATATGTCCATGTTCTTCATTGGAAGTAGCAGCCATGATAAGCAGAACTTGTTCAGCTTGACTCTAGAAGAATTCTTATTCGAAAAGAAGCCTTGAATATCCCTGGTTGTCCATCTATATTTATGTTTCTATAGAAAAAGGAAGAAGTTGGAACCTTCAGGAAGGAAGGGCATGGAATCTATATAATATTACATGGACTCCAATGTTAAAGAAGGAAGCTTTGATGAAGAACAATGCATGTGAGAAATTGTGAAAAAGAATTATAAATGGAAGCATTGATAGATACAAGGCGATATTCAGGGCTAGAGGGTTCTCCCAGAAGGAGGGAGAAGACTATGATGATAGCTTGTTCCAGCATACCTTTACTTGAGACACTATATCTCTTGCAATATCCATATGTTGGAGTTTACATTAGATGGATGTAAAGATTGTTCTTCTCAACACAATAATTGAAGAAGAAGCATATAGAACAACCTCAAGGTATTGAGGTATACCATAAAGAGACCCATGTATGAATATAGAAGAATACCTTGTATGGATTCAAGCAACCTAGTGCAGAGCCTCTCATGTATAAAGGAAGCGTGGTGAAAACTTCCTATGACAGAGGAAGTGTATTGAAATGATTCTTCAGAAGTCTGGGATGATGGATTGAAAATCTATGGCAAACTCCCATGACGACAGATCTGAAGAAGATGAGAGACTTTGATCTAGTAGACCCATCCCTGAATCGACAATTGAATGGCTTGTTAATGTATTTGGAGAATACTCAGTCGGATATTTACTTTGTTGTGAAAATAGTTCCAAGCTGAACTTAGCCGTGAAAATTGAATAACTACAAATCATTCCTTGAAATATCTTTGTGGGACATGATATACAGCTGCATGGATTTATTGATTTAGATTGGGCAGGGAGTGCAGATAACAGAAGAAGTGCTTCTTGGATATGTTTCAGTTTGAGATTTTCCATGATATCATGGCCTAGCAGGAAACAGAAGTATGTTGCACTTAGCACTACAAAAGAAAAGTATATTGCAGCTTGTGATGCTTGTATGGGAGTAGTGTGGCTCTATAAAATAGTTTCTAGTGGCTTGATCAGGTGTTGGATTTGAGCGTGATGTATTGTGATAACCAGAGTTGTGTGAAGTTCTTAGAGAACCCGGTGTTCCATGACAAGTTGAAGCAAATTGAGATCAAGTACTATTTTATCCATGATAAAGTTCAGAGAGGAGAAGTGGTTCTCTAGTATATCTCCACTGATGAGAAGATAGCATATATTTTGGTAAAGCCTTTGTCCAAGATGAAAAGTTTGCATACTTAAGGGATAAGTTGGACTCATGGAGATGACTTCCTTATTGGAAAGGGAAGTGATTACCCCTAGGTTGGGAGGGAGCATCGATATGTTATTGATATATGGACAGTCATTTTCCAGTTTGGAAAATGGTCCAGGATGGGCAATCACTTTTTAGTTTAGGAAGTGGCCCAAGATTTCTGACGGACAGTCAATTTCTAGTTTAAAAAATGGTCCGGATCGGACAGTTATTTTCGTAATGAAAATGGTCCGATATATTGTTTATGTACCATAGACAGTGATTCCCCTTATGGCCAGTGTGGGGGAATTCTCTAGGACAGTCATTCTTCTTGGAAGTCACTCTGAGTAGTGGTCAAGCATAATGGTCTGCCTCTCCTGGCAATCGTTCTTTCAAAGTTCACAGTTGTGAGTTATTTTGAAGAATGGTATGTTATAGGAGGTTGGTGCAGGACAGTCATTTCCATAGGAAATGATCCGAACAATCATTCCCTAGGGAAAACTCATTCTCTCCAGGTTGCACTGTGATTAATGCCAAAAGAATGGCCCAGTTAGGTGAATGGTCCAGGTTCAACAATCAGGGATAGTCATTCCCTAGGGCAGACTCATTCTCTCCAGGTTGCATTGTGATTAGTTTCAGAATAATGGCCTAGTTAGGTGAATGGTCCAGGTTCATCAATTAGGGACAGTCATTCCCTAAGGAAGACTCATTCTCTCTAGGTTTCATTGTGATTAGTGTCAGAAGAATGGCCCAGTTAGGTGAATGGTCCAGGTTCAGAAATCAGGGGCAGTTATTCTTTTATGCTTGAGAAGAATAGTCCAAATATCCCATGGTTGATGTTTAACTTTCCGAGGGTAGATACTCTTCCATATCTCACATATGTGAGTGGAATAATGGCCCAGATGACTCAGTTTATATCATGATATTGTTATGAAGGTTGATATTAGATGATATGATTGTTGTGGAAACTGTATGTCTCTGGATAGTAGTTGTATGCTACTATGGTGGATGTGATCCACTGGGAGTGATTGTGTGTCACCGGTTAGTAGCAGTGTGCTACTAGGAGTGGTTGTGTACTACTGGATAGTAGTTGTATACTACTATGTATAGATTTAGTTGTGTTATATTGAATGGAATTGTTTTGATTTCCATAGAGACTACCACTAGTGTTGGAGATAATCGACAACTACATGAATAGTTAGTGTGCTAATGGATAGACATTCTTCAAGTGGAGAATGGTCCAGGAAGGACAGATTGCTAGTGGACAAACATTCTCCCTGTGGAGAATGGTCCAAGTTGACATATTTTTGATGTACCATGGACAACTATTCTTCTAGGACGTATGTCTGAATTAGAAGAATGGTTCGTCTCCCTAAGTTCACAGTAGTGACCAGAGTGGAGATATTGGTACATGAAAGACATTTTTCCTGAGTTCACAGTAGTGGCCGAAGGGAAAATGGTCCAGAACAATCATTCTTCTAGGATGTATGTCTGGATTAGAAGAATGATCCTTGTAGCCCATTGTGGGGCTTTCATCATCTGTTGAGACAATTGTTCTTCTAAGATTTATGTCCGGAATAGAAGAATGGTCCTTGTATCACTCTGTTGAGTAAATGATTTATTCAACACCATGCCTGATTACTCAGATGGAGTATGGATTTGAGAGATGATGCATTTGATGCTATCAAATGATACCAATAGTGGTGATGTTGCTCGTGAGTTGATCTGCATGATCATGAGATAGCCTGTGTGGCTATGATGATGTTATCAGTTGAATGGTTTGTTTGTGCTCAATACCATTGCCTTTAATACCTCCCTAGCTAGGAGGGAGTGTTGATATTATGGTAGCTACGGGAGGTATTAACCTCCATGTATAACCTATGACTAGATTAGAATGTTCTGGAAGCTAGAGAAACCTTAAGCAGATGTATAGAAACCCTAGAAGACATGTCGGCTCATTAAAAGTATTAATATTTAAGTGTTGGCCTCTAAAAGAAGAAGTTGTCCTGGACAGGAGACAAAGAGCACTATAAATAGAGGGTGCTTGAGATCATTTGGTCATTCACACTCTCACATCTCACACAAGACAAGCGTTGTGCAAGTTTGGAGAAGGAGTGTAGTTGCAGCTACTGCAATTGCGTTTTTGGTCTTGGTTTCTGGTTTATGGAATTTATTTTTGGTGTGTTATTCTTGGAGAAAGAAAAATATGCTATCTCTTGGTTATTTGTTGGGTCTGGTACTTCTTCCAGAATTATTCTATCTGTCAAGGTTATGGTGCTCGGGGGTGGCTGTGTGCCTATGGTTGGGTGACAATATTGAGATATTGTCTATGGAAAAATGAGCACATCTCTTTTATTCTAACAATGCATTCATCATATTCCTACGCATGTTTGTCTTGTCACATGTCATACATCGAAGTCTGTATTTACTAGTCCCATGAGGAAAGTCTCATCTTAAGAGATATAAGCTCAAGGATAAAGTAGCTAAAATAATAAAGCAAATAAAAAAGCTTGAGCTAAGCCACCTCACTATGAGGCCAATGCCCCAAGTCCCATGCTTAACAATGCATATCTAAAGAAAAAGGACCAAAAGAAGAAGAAAAAAAAGGTAAGAAAAAGGGTAGTAAAAAATAATGTTGAGGAATGGTAACTCAATGCTAAGCGCTTCCTCATATTTAAAGGAACTCATGTGAATGAACGTATTTAAAGACCTTGTGTGTGGCCATGAGAGTCAAATCACGAAGTTTACCCCCCTTAATATCACATTCCATCACATCACATACTCCTGAATTAGTGTCCTAGGAAATACATCTTTGTAGATTAGAAGTTGTCACATGTAATAGAGGCTAATGTTT
The DNA here is from genome assembly GCA_032191745.1 of Picea mariana. NCBI lineage: Eukaryota > Viridiplantae > Streptophyta > Pinopsida > Pinales > Pinaceae > Picea > Picea mariana. The sequence continues at coordinate 26,278 of JASDQU011103205.1, forward strand.
TCTCCACCATGGTTGAACTTAGCAAATGTATAAAAGTTAAATGAGTTATTGAAAATTGGGAGATGTCACTTGATGTTTTCTACTTAATGATGTGTACATCAAGGAATGACTCATCACTATAGGTGGGTGTCTTATATTGGGATCTGTGTACTTGCATTGGGAGTTGCATATATTCCTTAGAATCGGTGACACTTGCCTTCAAATTTGTGTACTTGCATTAAGATCAATGACAGGGCATTCATATTCATGTATCTACCTTGGGATCTATGATAGTAACTTTGGATCTATGTATCTACATTGGGATATGTGCACTTGCATTGGGATACATGTACCTACCTTGGGAGTTGTGACATCTACATTGGGAAACATGACAGTCATTCAACATCATCATGTGCACATGTTAGCCTTCCTCATGAGGGAACCTTACTTCTAGATCATGGGCACGTCATCTGAGCTCACACGTGTCGCTTACTTGTCCACTTGACATCATTCATGAGGGACGTGGAGCATCTTTTTAGAGCACACCTTCTCCCTACCACATTTTCACACGTGTGAGGGTTGTTAAGGCACATTTATTGAGGAGTGCCCACTTTCCTAGGACATCCACTCACACGTGCAAGGTTAGTTGGGTTAGTTACAACACATTGGACCACTTCTTGGAGAGCACGTTCATTCATTGGCATGTGTGAGATTTGGTTACAGGTTGTTGGAGCATTTATTAGGGTGCAACTCATTCCTTGAGCCCCTTTCTCTCACACATGTGGGTCATTGAGATAGTTGGAGCATTTTGATGGGGTGCACTTCTTCCTTGGACCATATTCACATGTGTGAGGTGATCATTTGACTATTTTGAGGATGGTTTGTTAGATGATGATTGGGTCGACCTCCCCAAGGAGGAAATTAGTTACAATTAGACCACATCTACTTGCTATTTTTAGGAAGGCATCCACTTGGTTGAGATGTATATCTTATCTTTTTGTACATGTAGCATCTAGTCCATTTTTTTTATTATTGTTGACCTCATCATGTTTAGTTAATTGGAGGATTTACTATTTTGAGGATAGTTAGTTAGAAATTTAGTAATATTTTAATCTAAGGATGTTGAGCTCTTCATCTATAAAAAGACCCTTTTCCTCCTTGTATTTCATGTTAGAGATGATTGGAATAAAGCTTGTCTAGCTCTTTCTTTTTTTTTTTTTTGTTAATTTGTGCGGGACCTATTGGCTACGCGATTAACCTGTGGCTTGAGAAACCGCAACTCAGGGGCATCTAAGCCGTCAAAATCACCCGGGGATCGCACCCGACCTGAGCCACACCAACCATTAACATGGTTGGATTTTTTGTCCCCGCAGGTTTCGAACCGGTGACTTTAACAACACGGAGTGGCTTAACAACACACTTTGTCACCGACTGTCCTACACCTCGGGGACAAAGCTTATCTAGCTCTTACTCTAAGTTTGTATAAATTTAATGTATCTCTCTTGACGAGTCCTCCTAGGCACACCAGTAGATCTTATTTTCTTACAGGTTTATGGAGGATAAAGACAACATAAGGTCAAATCATAGTTCATATGCTAGATTAAAGGGGTTTAAGATTATTTCTCATCCTTTCCCTTGGTGTCATTTATTTTCAAAAATTCTACATTAACAATAGACATCAAAGATTCTTTGTCTTTGTAGTTAAATTTTAGTGGAGACCACTTTAGTTGTTATTTTAGAAAATAAATCTTTAAAGAATTATTTCACATAGGCTTGCAAGTTCTTAAGTGTTACATTGGGGTTTTGTAGTGCACATCATCTTAATTACTTACAAACCCCAAATATTCGCAAAGAACAAGCCCTTACTTGAGATCAAGGTTGACTCCATAACCCAAGTGGAGTTAGACACTAGTCTTCATTTTTCCAACCCACAAATTTTGAATTCTCTCTTTCGTTTTCTATTCTTTGCAAATCTGATTTTTTTTTAATAATAGATCCTTTAGATCAGATTTGCTAACAAGTCATTTTTTGCATTTGATCATCTATTTGGTAGATGGACTTGTGATTTGAGCAAATATGTAATTTTCATAGCTTAAATCTGGAAAATTTGCTCCAATTCTAACACCTTTTGCTTGCAGATTTTTAATTTTTTGAACAGGTGATTTAATTAGATCTGAAATTCATCAAGTAAATGCTCTTGAAATACAGATCTAATAAACATTCTAACATTTAAATATCTAACTCACATTTTTCACACCTTATGCTTGCAGATTTTTAATTTTTTGAACAGGTGATTTAATTAGATCTGAAATCCATAAGTAAAGGCTCTTGAAACACAGATCTAATAAACATTCTAACATTTAAAGAGCAATTTGTGATTAATATATCTAACTCACATATTTCTTTGCTCTCACATATTTAGATCTAAGTACTCTTTCAAGTTAAAAAAGTATCATCATAGATCTGGATACTCATTAAAGCAAATCGATGTGTGGATGTATTTAAGTTTCATATGAATCTTGTTCATGGTATCATAATTTTTTTCGAAATCAAGGCGCTCAATAAGAAATTCAAAGTTGGAATTTTTAAGGAAACAATGCTAAATAGTATTAATGTTTCAAATTTTATGTCATTTGAGACGACTTTTCAATTTTATGGTTAAACGAAGGATTAATTCATGCACTATCTTAAAGGTTCAACTTCCCCAATCCAAAAGAATGACTATAACACTTCGCATCTCAAACAGATCTAAGGTCTAATCTATCATTCATTGTTATGATTCAAGATCGAATGAGCATTTTAGCTTTGTGGTGTGATCTAATGGCTAAGTGAATTGTGATCTAATAAACTGCACTCTACATGGCTGATTGGATCTTCTAATAAAATTGGTTTGAATCTAAAAAATAATCTTCAGAAAGTCATTTCAGATTTGTGATTGCACTCTTATTTTCCTTTTGGAAAATCCATCTACCATGGCTAATTGTTTTAAACGGCTAATTGATATGAATTTTGATGCATAATCACTCATATTTGGGTATTTAACAACTTCACTTCACACAAGAAATTTTCAGCGCTTAACTTTTTATTGGTATGATAAAGGATATAATTATTGTGGTGAATCATCTTTCATGATCATTACTCTACACAATTTGTCTGTGTAAACATTGGTTTATAAACTTTCACACATCTTCATTTCGAGCACTTAATAATTGAATTCACAATCTGGAATATAGTACATGACTCAATCTACTGTGGCAATTTTCTTTTGGTTTGATTCAGACCTGAGTTTCTTGAGTGCTTTATCTCTTAAAACATTTTTCATTGAGCAAGGTTGTTAATTTGTGCATAAGTTAAATTAACTTTCATTTTCCACATTGTGTTACATCGATTTGTATCTAATCTAAGTTAAGTTCAAATATTGTAATCATATATACCAAATCAAATAACAACTAATCTTCATACCTCTCCTTGAATCACACAACGATTAGGCTTAGTTGACCAAAGAAACCCCCTAGGCTAGGACCCTCTTCCTCAATCAAAAGAGAAAGGTTAAGCCACTAAGGTGATAGTGGTGCTTGTCTATGTTGTCATTACATTCTTACACTTGTGGTTAGGTCTTTTCCACCAAATGAAAATCTGAGCAGTAACATTTTGGTGTCATTGTCGAGGACAAAGTCCATTTCTTGAAAAACATATGTAGATCAACTACATTCTTGAATGAGAGTTGTACTTGAAGATCTATTCTCATTTTGGAGACTCCATTGGAAGGGAATAAGTCCTTTTCCCTCTGCAGATTTGAAGACTTGTTCCTTGTAGAGTAAAACAAACAGCATTTTGAAGGCACCATCAAAAGTTCACCTTAGCGACTCCACTCTATTTGAGTAAAGGTATGAAGACATTTTCAAGATTTTTTTTCAGATTTGATCTCTCTCATGTTGAAGATTTGAAATACAAATGCAAGGCTTTCTATGAAGATAAAGATCCTGGGTTGATTGAAATAGAGAATGAGCACAAATGGTTCATAGTATTTATTAAATATTTTGAAGAAAAGTATTGTAATCATGGCTAAGAAAATTTTGAAGATGA